>BMAO01035036.1:0-42379 GCA_019973975.1 Trichonephila clavata
GCATCTTCTATTATTAATTCTTCTTTTTATTTCACTACAATACTCTAATATCCAACATGGCGTCTCTTGGGCGCGCAACACTATAGAACAATAGACGATACTCCGGCCAGGAGTCCACCAGCTACTTCTCTCCAGTACGCGTTCGCCTTCGTCGAAACGAAACGAAAATTAGATGGTTCGGGTTCCAGCAATAATTGCTTATACCCAGTATCCCTGAAGATAGGGTGAAAAAGAACAACCATTAGACGAGAGAGAGGAAAATTGAGAGAGGTAAAGCCGTCCGGAGTAACCCTTTCGGGTCAATACGTGGAGGGGGCAGAGGGTGGAGGAAGAAGCATCGACGGGCGAAAAACGCCGAACTCTCCTGCAGCCGCAGGGAGGGGAATGATGAATGACGTCAGTATTTCAACTGACCCAGTTTCAAGAGAGTAGCGGAAGCGTGTGGTGTAATTCAATGTGTAACTTACGTGTTTTTTGTTGAGTTATGGGGGTTTCAAGGGAAGTTCCCATTTAGAAGATTTGTATGCAAAGTTAACTTTAGAATGAGGATAAGTGAACGATGTTTGTGCTTTAATTAATGGGTTGTCAGGATTTTCTATACTTCTAAAAACATTTCTAGACAGTTTAGTGATGTAGTTATCAATCGGCTCCATATGTAAGTTGTTATGTATGACATTATTCCTAACGTACCAAGGTGCGTTAGTAATGGTTCTCAATATTTTATTTTGAATAATTTGGATCCGTTTAGTATGGGTCGGTGCCGCCGCGCCCCAGATGGGGCAAGCGTATGTTATTACTGGGCGCAAAATACGCTTGTATAGGATGACTTTATTTTCTAGGGAGAGTGGTGACCTTCTCCCAATAAGGGATATGGCCAGAGCAATTCTTCCCCATAATTTTTCGGATAGATAATCTATATGTGGTTTGTATGTTAATCGATTATCTAGGTAAAGACCCAGGTAACGAACAACCGAGACCCATTGGATGTTATCAAAGAGTGTGAGTTCAGTCTGTGGGGCGATAACGCCCCATTTCCTGAATACAATAGCCTGTGATTTATCTACATTTATAGCTATCCTCCAGTCTGTAAGCCAATTCTCGAGTATGTCGAGGTAGTGTTGCATGTTTTTAATTGTGTAACTGAGTTTTACGCCCTGGGTCAATGCCGCAGAGTCGTCTGCGAATAAGCATGTACTCACGGTGGGGTGATCGGGAAAATCATGTGTGTATAGTTCGCCTTCGTCAGCGCTCGCTCTATTTTTATTTATTACTCCCTTAATTTTAAAGTTAATCTTTTCAAACCTGACATATATATATATATATATATATTCATACTGTATATGTAAATATATATATATTGTATATATAGTTATTAACAGGGGAAATATCAATTGTTGAAGAATTTACGGATTATTGTTATATTTTTTCACCTTAAGGCGATTTTGAATTTTTTCCGATTGAAGAAAATAATTCCTTAAAACTCTTTGTTTTCCGAGGCATGAGAGGCCTTTTGGGATTCCAAAATTTAATATTATTATCTGTTCTGAATTCCATATTCTATCTACTAGTGTTCCCAATATTTCCACTGTTTCTGGGGGGCATATTTTCTCATTCACGAACAGAAGGTCTGAACCCACTACAGACATATATGATTCAGATGAATCAAAAGGATAATATATTATTGTAATAACATAATGCAATGTTGTCCTAACATTATATATGATGTCAATCACGTACTAACTCTGTTGCTATGATATTGTATTGCTAATAATGAATTAGATATTCTGATATTCTGAAATTAATAATATGTTATTCTGAAATATATATTATGATATTCTGATATGATATCTATTTATAATCTGATGTTATATTATGGAGATAATAATGAATTTCTTCTATTTCCGCGGAAGATAGATAAATCACTTTTAATTTTGAATTGAAAATTTTCGAGATATGACTCTGAACCAATATTTATCTCCTGAAGAATACACTCATTGCATCAATATAAATTTACCCGAAAGGCGTAGTCTACTCATATTGGAAAAATGTAGCACATTTATGTACATATAAACTAACCAGATTCATTGAAACTGCAATAGCTCCAGAAATTATAAACTATGAAATTTATGTATTTATATATAAAGAAAGAAAAAGGGATACTATTTATTTTGTCTTTAAATGCCAAGTTTCTAGATTACAGTAACGCGCTCAAAAGGTAGCTATACTGTA
Source organism: Trichonephila clavata (assembly GCA_019973975.1). NCBI lineage: Eukaryota > Metazoa > Arthropoda > Arachnida > Araneae > Nephilidae > Trichonephila > Trichonephila clavata. The sequence goes on from BMAO01035036.1 coordinate 2,230, forward strand.
TTCAATAATTACCACACAAATGAAAATTTTCAGCACTATGTTCACAGAAATTAAATGACATCCTTATCAAACTCTTTTGAGTCAGTACGGATTCACTTAGATTTGATTTTTACCAAAAAGACTGATTTTATCCAAGTATTGACAAGAAATCTGATCCTAAAAACTAAAAAAATTCTCTCTTTTATTATATTTATAGATCTTCTTCGTAGAAATATAACAAAAAAAAATTTCTACTTGAAACAAATTTCTTAATAGCAACAAAAGAAAATAAGTAAATTGCAATTAATACTTAAATTCAAATTCACAGACAACTTATTTCTATCAATGTCAGAGACAACTTATTTCTATCAATGTCAGAGACTACCATTACTGAGCTTGATATATAATTTCCTACCAGCTACGTCAACTCATTCTGTATCTCTTGTCATCTGTTTTACTATCTCTGCCTTCAACTGTTTAGTATGAAACTATCTTTTCTTCTAAAGCAGCTTTAAGAAATACATTTATTTTCCAACCCGATATAAATTTTCATTTAAACTGTTCATTCAATATTAAAATTTGTGTGAGAAAAAAATTATCTGCTTTTTTGTCAAAGAATTTTTTAAGGAGAGACGCCCCCACGTTTATTTGCATTAAATATGTGCTGTATCATGAACTATTTATTGAAAATTAAAATATTTGTATCAATCAGGAACTGTTTCTTATAATGGCTAAATTCCCGTGACGGCATAGTCACGTGATAAGTACAAACACGTATTCCCATCCAATAAGTTCATAAATTCATGTTACTTAATACTCGCCTGATAAATGCAATTACGTTTTTCAGTCAATCAGTTCATGTTCATCGCTGTTGACACCTTTTGCTTTTTAAAGATTTTAAAGACACTTTCTTTTAAAAATTACACATTTCTCAACAATAACTGTAAAGAAAAATTCCTTTGATTTAAAAGTAAATTTTTTACATAAATTTTTTTTTTTTTTAATTTTCAAAAAAATTGTGATGAATCTTAATATTTAAACATCTTTAGCCAATTAACAAATTTGAAATTTTATCGGTATAATTAATAGAGCGTAGGCCCAGTAGTCGAGTTGTAACCTATCCACGCCACAGGTCCGGGTTCTATTCCCGAGCAGGACAAGGTCGACTCAGTTTTTCATCACTACTGCAGTGGTTCAATAAATGAGTACCAAGCTTACTTAGGGACTTAAACACAGGGGTCTTGCCTCTCTTCAGAATGACCCCCTGATCGGGACATCTTCTCATGCACCTCTGCACCCAATGGTCACATATACTGGGATGTGCACAGTAGGTCTTGGTCCTCATGGGCTGTTGCACCACTGAGTTTGAGTTAATTAATAGAGCAAGTGAAAATATAATATCAGTTTTTTTTCAATAAAGAACACGTGACATTCATTTAACATATGACCGTCAAGAATTTAGCCCATAATTCCCAAATTTGAAATTATTTTCCCACATTTTTATTAATAAAAAACAGCTTATGATGCTACCATTTCCGGCTTGGGGTTCATTTACCAGTTATTTTATGTATGCATTAACATTTTGCATTTATAATAATTTAACATTTATTTTACTCACGTTTGCCCTGTTTATTCGTTTAATAATGACAAATTTAGTAAGATATTGCATTCCATTATTCTTAATGAGCTTATAAATATTTATATCATTCAGTTTCGATTATGGAATCATGTTAATATTGGCTCCCTTTTCCCAGTTCATAATAGGTGCGCTTTCCTTCCATGAATATAATATAATCAAGTAGATTTATGTTCTCCTAGCTATAAAAGGCTATTTTAAATAACAGTTTTAACCATTATAATTTTATAATTAGTTTTAGAATAAATTTAATAACTCGTCTCACTTTACACATTTATCAGTTCTTTTTAATACTTATATTGAAATCAAGGAGAAATCTTCATCTAACTTTTAAGATATTCTTATTTCAAATGTAGCTTGAAGGTTTTAAAAAGATATAAAACTAATTATGCACTTAAAAGATGTACATACTGGTACAAATATTCTTGAAGCCTTTCCAAAAACATGTCTTAAACAAGAAAAAAAAACAGTACGTTTCACTTATTTAAATTGAAATGTCAGGAATAATATCAAATGAAAATTTTGCTTTTTATGGTAAAATAAAAAAATTGTCCACATTAAATGACATGGGGATAAAAAAACTCTTAACAGGTGCATCTATTCCAAAATTGTAATATACTGTACGAAAAAATTTGATAAATATGTGAAATTAATTTATAAAATTCTAATGTAATATATTTATCAGATATCTTATATCGTGTCTAAAATAATAAAAATGTGAACAAAACATTATTTTTTTTATTTTAACATTTTATTAGCATTTTCATTAAATGAGTTTCTATTTTGCAAACAGAAAAAAATGTGACATATCCGTAAAATATAATTTTAACACTGAGAAGATTTTCAACCTTGCCTTAACTGCAATACGTAAATTTTATTCCTTTTTCTAAGGCAATTACAAATATAAATAACTTAATTGATTTGTAACATATAGCAACATAAAAAAGGATACACAGTCGACTCTCGTTAATTGGAAGTTGGAGGGACCAAGGAAAAACTTCGAATTATCAAGAGGGTAGAAAAAAACTCCCAAAATACTCGAAGAGAATATTTTTTCTACGACATTTTAATTTGAAACTATGTAATAAAACAACAATTGTACATATGTATTAAATTGTTTTAAAGTAATTTTTAAAAATTACTTATTATACCATATAAATATTATACATAATTTAAAAGTCCTGTATTAAAAGAATACATTCAATACATTCATACACAATCCTACGCATCTCTTCTTCACAATAGCGGATCATAGTTAGTGAACACATGTGTAGGAAGGCCACGTGTTAAACGAAATATATGGACGGCTGACAACAGGTGCGGTTGGTCTATTGTCCACTTGAAGAAGGGAAGTAATAAAAGTGTATTTTCACCTGATGAACCGAAAAAAACTAAGAAAGTGTAGCAGACAGATGATCATTAAAGTGTGGCTACGTTACAGAGGAGACATGCAGACAATATAACACAAAACTTGTAACTCCCAACCTATTTGCTACAGCACTGTACATGATAGTGAGTGTTCAAATTGCCGAGAGTTTTATGAGAACTTTGAATTATTGCGTTTTGTAGTCTGGAAAGTCAGATTTTACTTCGAATTATTGAGTGTACCCAAACGCATTGTTTTAGTTCGAAATATCAAGAGTTTTTCTAAGGACTGAGAATATACTTCGAATTATCGAGATGTTCATATTATCGAAGGTTTGAATTATCGAGAGTCGACTGTATATATATATTTAAAAAGTAAAAATTTAACACGTCAAGAAAGAACGGAAAAAATTTGGTGAGTACTCTGGCAGGCACCTTGAATATTTGCTTCCCCGTTGGACTTCTGCGGTCGTAGTATCCTATTGGTAATGGTCACGAACTTATGGCCGGAGTGCTCCGAGTTCATTCTGGTGCCACAGAAGATCCACCGTGTAGAGGGGACCAATACACGTTAAATTCGTCAAGGTTCAATGTCCTCCCGTTGGTATGGTAGTTAGGAGAAGGGGTGCCAACTCAGGTGCCGTCCTTATCTCTTGAGCATCGCAAGTAGCCTACGTTCTGCTATAGGCAACGTAATTCAATTCAAAGTGCAATTCTAATCAAAATAAAATCAAATTAATTTTTTAAGGTCAAAGTAAAAAAAAAATGCTGTTGAACTTCATAAATTGTAGTTTACAAGAGTACATGCATCTGTAAAATGATTAGAGCTGGTTAACTGTGCAAATTAATTAATTGTCCTATGTTTTATTTCAAATAATTACTTAGAATAGAAATATAAATCATATGGTTAAATTTTCTCTAAGCTATAACTATTACGCTTTATATAACTTTTATTCTTCATTCATATGGTTAAAGAAATTATTAAAACTTTTAAGAAAAGCCAGACTATAAAAAAAGAAGCTTGTATAAAGGATTCTTAAAAATAGGCAGACACTGAAGCATTTTAGAAACTGTATCCCAAGTTTTCCTCTAAAGAATATTTCGAATATAGCAAATCTTTTCTTAACTTATCAAAAATGTAAAGGCGAACAAAGAAGAAAAAGTCATATCTTGAAAAGTACTAAAAAGTCACTTCAAACTATCTTAGATTCATAAGATGTTGATAACTGAGCTATGTATACACATTTTTAATGAGACTCCAATTGAAAGATTTATTTGAGTATTCTTCGAAATCTACGGTCAAAGAGAGAGAAAACTTGTATGATGTTCAGTGGTAAAGGATGTCCTTTCTTTAAGGTTTTTAAAAAGTTCGGCATAAGGTTTCCTGAAAAAGAAAATCAGGTAAATTTAAGGAAAAAAATCTAAAATGTATGACGTTCTATTTCTGTCCCTATAATTATTATAAAGGGACAACTTATGAACATTTCGAAATAAATTTTTACACCGCATCTTATTCTCCAGATAAGAAATGCGATTTTTCCTCACGCAGCGTATTGCAGACTCTAGTAAAATTTGCTGAAAGATTCATGCGAGTTTTTGAAACCTGCCTAGTATTCATTTAAATAAAGGCTTAATTGATAAAACGGCATTCTAAATTTTTTTACTGGCACGTATTATGCTGGCTAGTTTATAATTCCCTCAATGGGTTTGAAGTTATATAGTAAGGAAACTAAGAAGGTGAAAGAATGCAGAAACAAGTTCATTTACATTTACATACAGTACAATGTTGTTTATCCTAATCAATTGGGACCGGACACCATTTGGATACGCGATTGTTCGGTTAACTGATAACCGAATGCGATCCATGCAGTATATGAAACCGGACACTATACGAATATATAAAATCATCACATGCGGGAAATGTGCTTGAAAGAAAAGGAAATAGGTACAAAATGTCGCAAATTTACCTTTATTGTGGAAAATAATCATTTATTTTCGCTGCACCAAAGTACACCTTCGTTTTTTCGCTGCAAAGTCTCTTATTCTCTTGAGCAGCAGTAGTTAAGTAGGACAGCACACTAATTGTTGTTCTTTACCCACTCCATTAGCTGTCTATGAGCAAAAAAAACGTGTCAAAATTTGGATGGTCCCATGCTATATTCTGTGTTGCAGTTTGTTGTCATCGTCTTCATTTCGCTGTCAATCGGTCAGTAATTTTTTTCTACATAGTTGTTGTCATGATTCAAGCATTTTTAAGTTAGGATTCAAGAGCACTTATATTCCTTGGGCATAGAAGTTGTTATGAAACCCTCTTTTATCCAAGATGGGTACCAGAGATAACAAATGGTTCAACCTTTTTCTATTCGCCAGGAACATTGGAGAAATCACAACACATTTTGTTACTTCTGTTAATTCACAATATTCCCTAAGACAGAGATATGTTATTTGTGAATATCCCCTGATCTCTAACCTCAGTGGCGTAACGGAGAATATTAGAATCCCTCCCCTTCCTGCAAGATCAAGTTTTACCTTTAAGGTATTTTCTAAAGTCCGGTAAATAAATTTTCGAAAATTTTCGATTTACACTTTTTGGTATTTTCTTAAAGTTCAAATATTTCCGTTTAAAATGATGTATGGTATGAGGAAATACGATAATTAGAAGAATTCTTATTTATCATTTTAAATGAAGTTACTCCTTGAGGCGTATTAAATGAGCTTTGCTAAGAGAACTTGGGTTTTCCCTTGCATAAGTTTCTGATGAGCGCAAATCCATATGATGTTTAAGTGGAAAAATTAGAGTGTATTGGGAATATCCAAACGTGTTTGGGTATACTGACTCATTTGAACAAAAGATTATTCAAATGAGTCAACATCATATATCAGTGATTCCAAAATCTACATTTGAGCTATTAAAAATGCTAAAATTGAGGTAAAGATGGCTGTTGCGCAGTTCGGTATGAATCATCTAGCAAAGTTCTCAAAACATTGTAATATTGTACCAAGTTCTAACTGTGTACCATGCTTCAAAAATTTAGATGCACCTAAGATTCGTGTAGCCGGGCGAAAGCATCTTGAGATCCCAAAAAAGGCTAAATTGTTTTTAGAAAATGAACAAAAGTGAATTAAAGGAGCTTTTTGTGTAGTATCAAAGGATATCGAAAATGCTTCATATGCTTCGGGAAAGTATTAAAAAAGGCCATCCTAAAAAATTACAAATTTTTACTTTAAAACTGTTTTTTCAAAAAGGAATATTTTTCTAAATGTACATTTTTTTTTCTCAAATACTACTTATTATATAATACTCCAATTTTTTTTAAGTGAGCATATTTTCAACATATTTACAAATTTTAGTGGAAGGAATTAGATACATCTAGCAAAGCACTCATCAAGCTTTTATAAACTAATTTTTTTAGGGGAAAAAAGTGGACAATATTTGAAAAGTTTATAATTATTTTAATTTTAAACAAAAAACACTTCACTAAAGTATTATTGACATTACACATAATCTGTTGTAAATATTTTATCCATGAAAAGTAAGTACTTTCTGTGAAAAAGGTACATAAACTTACGTAACTTAACAAGGCTCATATGGATGTGCCGGACCCTTTAATAACTTAAAAATTAATTAAATAAGTACCTAGTGTCAGTCAAGCTTTAGGCACCCTAGAACCCTGCACAAATACAAACACACCCGTGATGCGGGGGTGTACGTTACGACACTGGCTAACTTTTTCTTAAAAAAAATCTATAATGAGAGCATTTCTCTCTTGGACGGACTCTTGATCCCTTCAGACGGTTTAATTAAGAACTAGAGCTGATTTGGCACAGGAATGCCAAACGAGCAAGACCGGTGAAAAAATTAGTATTATATTAACGTCTCCTTATAAAACATGGATGATATTGGTGACGAACCGCCTAATTTTGAGAGAAAACAGAATAAAAGTAATTTTAATTGGGGTATTTTTCTAACACTCCATAAAAGATTTTAGCTGTTTAAATATAATAATTAGATATAATATATATATATATATATATATATATATATATATATATATATATATATGGCATGTTTGACTACAATACGTGATATTTCAAAGTTATCTTTTAAAACCCTCGACAATTCGAACACTCACTATCATGAACAGTCCTATAGCAAACAGGCTGGAGCTTGCAAGCTTTGTGTTGTATTGCCTCTGCGTGTCTCCGATGTAACGACACCCCTTTGATGAACATTTATCTGCTACACCTTCTTAGTTTTTTCCGGTTCTTGACACGAAAATATTTTTCCATTTTTAAATTTTTGCAGTGGACAATAGACTAACTGCACCTATTGTTAGCCATCCATATATTTCGTTTAACATGTAGCATTACTACACATGTGTTTAGAAAGGATGGTCCGCTATTGTGAAGAAGAGATGTGTAGGATTCTGTATGGATGCATTGAATGTATTCTTTTAATGCATGACTTTTAACTTCTGTATAATATGTACAGTATAACACTTTAGAATAGTATTTTAAAATAATATTATACACATGCACAATTGATGTTCTATTATAAAGTTTCAAATTTAAATGTGTTAGGAAAACATTTCTTGTCGTGTATTTTGGGAGTTTTTTTGTACCCTCTGGATAATTCGATGCTTTTCTTTGGTCCCTCCAACTTTGAATTATCGAAAGTCGACTGTATATATATATAATCTCTTGTCATACTTAGAATTTCAAAAACTGTATTAGTATTCTTTGTTTTGTATCTACGAAAATTTTTATCGTTAAAACTCTTTAGTACCTTATACATTTTTAAAACTTTTAAACATTGAATATTTTATTTAACTAAGTAAACAAAGACACAGAAAATACGAAGACATAGACGTTGGAAAAAGTTTTCAAGTGTTGAACTTCTATTCAAGAAAATAACATCTATGTATGTGTGTAATTAGTTTCTTCAATTACAAGAAAATTAATTAATATTGGTTATTTCTCAATCATATAATTGTATTTAATGAAACTTATTTTTTATTTTACGATTTTCAGGTACTAAAAAAGTCTTTTCTTTTTCAATTCTATAAAATTTAGATGTTTTATTTATATAAATATAATACAAGATTCGCATAAAATTAATTAAAAGTTTTTAACAACTTTTTGTATGATCTTGCTGTATGCAATGCAATTCAGTTTTCTATTCAAAATACACTTCTTTAATTATAAGTAATCTTATTAAAGAAAGTACGAAATTACAGTTTCCATTGTATAATGTTTATTCTAATGTATGGGGGGGAAGGTGTATGCGTACACTTAATTATATAAATTATTTATTCAGTTTTTAAAGTTTAACAAAAATATTTGCAGTACACTTTCACTGACTTTGTTAGAAACATGCATTCACAGAAAATGTTTTTTTGTCGGATTTAAACCACTTTTATTTTCTTCACTGAAAAATTGTCATTTTTTTATGAAATTGACTATTTATTTATTTATTTTTTACGTGGAACTCGCTCATGTTTTTTATTACATCATTTTATAAGACTCAATTCCTTCGATCAATTTCATTTCTTCCATCAAGTTAACGATTATTCTTCGAAACAACTGATGAAAATTGTTAAAAGCAAAGCAAAAAACTTCTGATAGTTTTTTCTTTTCATTTTTGATCAAAGGGATAGACAATAGCCTAGATATAGGAAATTGATTATCGATAACGCATACTTAATATCGTAATTGTGAGACATGATCAAGTGACACGGATGAACATAACAAATACTCCATTCACTGTACATTCACACTATGACAGTGCTTCTCAAAGTTTCAATATTCGCGACCCAATATTCAATCATAATTTTCATCGCCCCCACCCCCTCATACAATAACAATGTATTGAATTCAATAATACTATACTTCAATACTAAAACTACGACTATACTACTTAACATCTTAAGTGCCACTGGCGTATATAAACGTCTCGTTTAGCCAAAGCCTTTATTTCTTCAGACGTATATATACTTCTTATCGAAATACAATATTTTCTGTGCACTGCTGTCCATAAAATTATTCTGCATGTTTTCTAATGCAAGAAAAGGACTTTGATAATGATTCCGAAGGATTTACTTATTTCAGATTATTTGCGTCTTTATCGCCTCCCCCCCCCTTCAAATGCATCACATACGTGCGCCTACTTGCGAAATGGTTGGCATGAGGAAGCGAATCACATAACTTTAAAAAAAATATAAACCGTAATTAAAATACGGTTTGTAAATAATTTATAAACCGCACAAATATTCACGACAAATATGTTTGTGTATATTATTTTACATATGATAATCCAATGGAGTCACCGTTATTTATTAAACTTGTTCTTAATTTAGTATTGTTAAATTAATTATAAACTACATTGTATAGCACTGATACATTTTTATAAGTGTAATATATCAGTGTAAGTGGGCATTTTATTATTTATTATGTCAGAATGTATTTTGTTTGTTGACTTTCAGTAAATGAATCATTTTTTTTAATAATCTTTTGTTTTCGACATTTCAATATGCTCGCACTCCCCTTGTAGAGTTCTCACGGACCCAAAGGGGGCACTCCCGACAGTTTGAGAAACGCTACACTATGCTCAAGTGAGAAAATTTTCAGTCTAGAGAGGACGTACATTCGTCATGTTATAAGATGAATCTTAAGGTTTCATCATTTTTGACCGCAACCGTTCTAGATACGATTTCGCAACAAACATCACTCAGCTACCGCTACCACATGGGATACAGGAGTAATGGCAGGGGTGCAACGTACACCCCTGCAAATCCCACATTGCGGGAAGGCCCAAAGCCTGACTGCCCAAGTACCTACCTTTTGTAAAATCCAACTTGGGGGCTTAAAACCTGACTTTGCAGGGAGGCCCAAATGTTCTACGTTATGCTACTGAGTAGTGGCAAATTAGGTTAAAGGATATGAGAGATAAAGTGAGAGGATTGAAACCTCGTGTAGGAGATATAACAATCCAGTGATTATAGTCGCTGATGTTGTTAATATATATTCAAAATTCATGTTAAAATTTATTTGTTGTCGCAACTTGAATGTATGTATATGTTTTTATTAATAAAATAATACATACCTCCTGTTCATCTGAAGCATAGGCCTACGTTTTCTTTTACTAGGAGACGTGATTTATAAATACATTTGTTTATTAAGTTTTTAATCTGTTTTCTTATGGGCATCTCGTACGAGGTATGAAAACTTCTCCAAAAGTAATGAATCGAAAATGCTGCATAATGTTAATAATTTCATGCAGGATATAAAAGACATCCCATCACTGAAGCCTGAGAAGATATACATGTTGTCAGATCAGCCATGAAAGATCGAACAGCAATATCGTGGACCTTGAGTCAGGAAGTGGCAGAGTTGCAGCCCAATAAATATCCATGCAAAATTATTACTACTTCTGAAGCAACACAAACTGTCTGTGCAGCGATCATTATCTCAGTACTGCATACTGCATTATGAAGATACGCAACATCAGTGTTGGACCCTAAAGCAAAACTGGATAAAGGAATGACACATCGTCGTCTTTTTAGACAAGTCTCGGTTCTGTATATAGGATCGTGATGGACATGTCCGTGTTTGAGGCTACGGAGGAGAGCACACTGCTTGATTCGAAATCGGCTACAGGTCCTGCAATTGGTGCAATGGTATTGGTCACTAGATACATGCCCGCTACAATGCCTTGTAACAGCCATGAGTTATCTGAACGGTCAGTGTTACATTTCTTAGATCTTAAGCAAGGTAGCTGTGCCTTACTTTGAGAGTTTCGGAGATTTTGAACTTACATTGGAGATACCTCTTTGCGCATAACCGCATGTTGCCCAACGTATCCTGGCCTACACCGATAAAAAGGGGGGTGCAATTGTTGCTCTGACCAGGACATTCTATAAATTAATCCCACATTGTCAGGGCTTCCTCAGAGACTTGGTGGCATTCCCGCCACTACGATTAATGAAACATGCTGTAAAACTGAAAACAGCATTAAATAACTTGACCGTATCTGTGTCCAAGTCCAGTTTGATTCAATGACTACCCGAGTTAGATACGTTTCAGCTGCTAATGGCACCTGCTGTGTGTACTCATTTCAGACTCTGTATACCCAGAAATTTCCAACAAGTTTAATCATTGTTTCTCACTACTTTGCACCATGCATACAACATATGAAGTTTTGTTTCTTGTTTTTTTTTACTTGCGTTGTACTTTCAATAAACAGCAAGGTATATTAGTTTTTTTTTAAATTTTTAACAATGTGTTAAATTTTATTTAAAAAAAAATAATAAAATAATTACAAATTATGAAAACAAGTTAATTGTTAGGAATATCTATGAGTAATTAAGCTAAGTAAAATATTCGAAGTTTGTAAATTTATTTTCATTAAAATTGAGCTCAGGAGAAATTAACGATTTAATAAACTTAATAGTGAAACCATGCTCTAATCAGCATCTTATAGCTTTTTAATGTTATTAATTTATACTATTCTTTTTTAACTGAACTACAAATAAGCTACAAATAATTGATTCATATATAAAACAAACGAAACATTGCATAAACCTGAAATCATGGAGTAAAGAAGTGAATATTAACGACGCCCTATTCAGCTACAAGAGGGCTTTTCACAACTGACCTCGTAATTTTGAACCAGGGCCCAGGAAAGAGGACGGCATCTCAGCTGGCACTCCCTCTCCTAAATACCACACCAGACTAAAGGGAGGATGTTTGATATATCGACCGATTTAACTAGCATCGCTACCCTACATGTGGTGGGTAGTGATACTGGGCTCGAACTCATAACACGCCATCCACAGCCCGTTACCTTGTCTACTAGGCAACAATTAAAGTTTGAAATCCTTACGGAAATACTAGTTTATTTGCAAATTAATTTTCCCCATTAAATAACTACTGCATTTAATTAGTAATTCATGACATTTTAGACGAATTACCAGATGACCATTACGTTAAAGGTTGTAAAATATTATTAAATTTATCGGTATAAGCCCAAATAACTGAAGTTTATTGCCTAATGCATTGCACTGAAGTAATAATTATTAAGCTTTAACGAGGAATCTAATAACATGCGGTGAGTAATATTATTGTGAGTTAACACGAGTATAAGGAAGTCACACTATCATTTGAAATTCTCCATGACATTTTATCAATAATCTTCAAATGGATTTTATTGACATCGTGACAGGATACATTCTCATTTCTGACTACTCTTGTAAGGAAATACTTTTTAATTATTGTACGACTAAAAATTCGCTTGCCGTAGAAGAACCGTGATTTATATATATATATATATATATATATATATACGCAAATGTGAGTTACTATTTAAAGTCGAGTAAAGAAAGAAAGGCAATCGATCGTCGTTAAGCTGATACTGAAAATAGAGTGTTAACGTTATAATAATTGAAGTCATCAGAGTTTCAATAAGGGGAGAAATCCCTGTGTGTGTGTGTGTGTGTGCGTGCGTGTGTGTGTGTGTGTGTGTGTGTGTGTGTGTGTGTGTGTGTGTGTTGTGTGTGTTGTGTGTGTGTGTGTGTGTGTGTGGAAAGATCATCCTTGCTTCGGAATCGACCGTCACAGATGAGTGATCCAATTCATTGTTACACATATTTAGATTAGTAATTAATTTGAGCACACTTACGTTAAAATTTTATATTTTATTGACACATAGTCAATAAAGGAGTTTTATTAAAATGTCTCTTGATCCTATGCAGCTCTATTCACCGGTGACCATATTGTTCAACAGCATCAATTCATTTTCTCATTCAATTCCTACTATTATGTTCACACTCTCTCTATATCTATATATATTTACATTTTGTTCAAATTTTCAATCGTTAATAAAATGCATTTTAATGCACTGAATTGAGCTGGAATTTTATATACGTGCTAATTTTGGATGACAGTACAGTAATTTAATTGTAATTAATAAAAATTAGTAGATTAAAACTAATTATTTAAGTTACATATACAGCTACGTTGTCGTCATTTTTGCCGACTTAAGTCAAAACTTGAAAAGGTTTTTTTCCCTCACATTTTCAAGTGCTCATTAAATTTCTATAAACTATTGTTTAGAGTAACAGTACTATAATTTAATTATAAATGATTTAAATTAATTGACTCAAATTATTTATTTAAAGAATTACAGATACAGTCAAGTTGACTTCATTTTTAGCGACTTGGGTAAAAAACTTTAAAATATTTTTTTCTCACGTTTCAAAGCATTCAGATAAAGTAAAATTTTATGTACAAGCTTGTTTTCGATGACAATACGTTACTTTAATGATAATTAATAAAAATTAATTGCCACTTGATAATGTGCTTCTGTGAGATATGCATATACATATTTATATTAATTGTAAATATTTTATAAAAAGTAGCTAAAATATTTTTTTTTGTTGATCTAAGTAGGAATTGTCTTAAAAAGTTATATTACTTGTTATTACGCAATTTGAAATACTAATTTAGGTGAAATAATTTGATTTACACTATTTAATCAAGTAAAATTAAATAATTCAACTCAAATTTGTACGCGCGTTCAACATATACCAACAAAAGGATTTAAATTAAATAAGTTTATATCATTATCTTATACTATAGAGATGTATCAATTTGTAATTTCTAAGATAAAAATTCTTAACCCTAAGCCTCCGAATAACTCATTTAAGTAATTAGGCATTCATTTGAAAAACAAATATTTAAGAGATTTTAATATAATACAATAGGAAAAATGTATTGTGTTAAATTAAACACTTGTTTTCATTAAATTTTCATTGAAGTTTATTCGACAATGCTGTCAATGATTATCCTATTTTATACACTTTAAAAAAAGCAATTATTTCGTTCGTTAATCAACTTATATGAAAGCCCTTAATTAAAATTTAATCATTCAGTAAGATCAATCTCTTCATTTAAACGTACAAGCACCGTGTAATATATTTCATAATGCTGTTTAAAACACTCTGCTTATTAAATTAGAATCTCAATTTTGCGCAAGCACTTTTCAATTTTTTTTTATTTAAGCTATTCGCTTTCATTACGCAAATTCCCTATTTCTTCATTACGAATCTTATTAATAAAATAGCACTCGTATGCAACTAGGCGAGAAAAGAATCAACTCTAATCACGTTTACTTTGCACAAATAGATGTCATTAAGAAAACTCGTTAAACTTGATAACATAATAAGAAAACCCTGTCTTTCGACCTGTAATGGAAAATAATTAAATTAATTTTGACGAATAAAGGTCATTATGGTGACACAAAACCATTTTGTTTCTTTAAATATATCACAGAAACACGGTTTAAAAAAAAATCTAGTTTGTAGAAATTAGTTAGGTAGTAATGAGTGAAAGCACATCTGCCGTACAATGCATCAGATAAGCTGTTTTTAATTTAACATGACTCTACTGCAGTATTCAAGCTTTATTATGGTGAACCATATTATTATCAACTTAAAGCAAGAGATGAGGGCAAATTTATTAACCTCAGTTTGTAAGGGATGAGCTATCTCATCCCTAAGTGTGGGAGGGACGGCAGGGAGTTGAACCGTATTCAAAAAATAACTTCATTTTATTCTCAGTTATAAACAACACTAATTCTATTAACCAAAGTCAAGAGATTCACCTAAATACCAAGTATGGAAAATAATAACGAGGTAGACGAGATTCGAGTTGACTTCAAATAATCAGATCGTTTACGTACACAGGCAATATCTTCTCATTCTTAGCGATCTAATCTAATTTGATTCTTATTGACAAATAGTCACTTTTAATATCACATTAATCATATACGAAATGTCCATGCCTCACTTCACATTTAATCAATCACTGCTAGCCATGTAGCAGTCTAACCTCTCTCTCTCTCTCTCTTTAACTTGAAAGTTTAATCTTTACTACAAGTCTAAATTTACATACTCAGATTTTCTTCGGAAGAAGGCATGTCTTGCGGCTCTACACTCTGCGAAAGTGGTTATTCTCTGGATTTTGACTGGTGGTCACATTAATATGACTAGACTGTATATATATGCATGCACACATAATACCCTCCACCGTTTGAAAAAGAGGTATAAACATGACATTTTTTGTAAGTTTGAAAAAAATTCTTTTAAGATGTATGAACGTAGAATGAAATTAAAAATGAAAAAAATTCTTTTAAGATTTTCATAGCATGAAGACTGTGTTTATAAAACAAAATGTATTTAGAGGCTTTTGTTTTCCACATTTATAAAATAAGAAATAGCATGAACACTTTGAAATTGAAAATTAAAATAAAATTCTTCCATTTTTGCATTCTATTAAGTATTATGCTAGTTATACGCATTAAAAAAATGTGCCTTTTGGGGAGTATTTGGGGCAAAACCATTGACTTCTTAAGGGGTTAAAATCTTTATAAATCGTTTAGTTTTAAGTAAATATTTCTTTGTTTTCATTTTTAAAAAGCTTTGAGAGTGTGAATATATTTGGATTTTAAACTAACTCTGGAACTTTATAAGTTACATATTTTAAATCCAGATTCCATGAAAGTGTTTGTGACATTTCCTCCAGAATTATTTATTTGAAGAAAAAAAAATCACATTTATAGCTCAAAGCAGCTTTTTTTAGAACAGATACGTCAAAAACGTTGCATATAGTTTGACATCCATCACCGTTACATAAAAAAATTCTCGAACTTGCTAGAGCAGTAAAAAAGGATTATCAACTTTTTCTCCTTTGCTCGATAAACCTCACAACATTTATCTAATGATGCCAGAGGGATGAAGGAACTACCTTAACTTCAAACAGAAAATTAATCAAGGAGAACTGAAAAAAAAGTATTAACTCTTTAGGTCCATACGAGAATTACATTATGTGGGGATAGTGATAAAACTCTGAATGATTAATGCAGTTTGAAAATAACTCTCGAGAACTTACCAATCTTTTTTTATTCACTATTTGGTTTAGTATGAACCTGATTTAACAATCTTTTCCAAATTTGATGATATAATTAACCGGAAAAGTGGAAAAGAGTGGAAAATGAAAGATTTATTTTTCAAATATTAAGTCTTCAATTTATCATAATGTCGAGTGAAGTTATTTGACGATGCAATTTAAATCAAAGCTATGCTTCAACTTAAGTTTTTGTGACCTAAATAGAAAATGAATAGGTTGATAAAACTGATTTATTTTCCTTACTTATTGAATGTTGTACGATATATTATCAATGGTGTGTTACTGGCATTGAACTTCACAATATTAATCTGTTGTCACGGTATGCATATGTTGTTGTTGCTTTTTTATATGTCTTTATTGTAAAGATGAATCTAAACGTATAAAACAGCTCACGTATCGCACTTGATCGAAAGATAATAAAAAGAGTAACAAAAATTTAAACAACCAGAAGAGGAACATAAGACAAGCAGTCTACAAGGAGATCGGGGAAGTTCTATCATCCAGTACAGTTTGATTATCTCACTACCTTTTGAAGCTCTTTATCTAATTCTGGACATATAAGAAGATTTTTTACATTCATGATGCCAGAATTAAAAATTCGGCATATACTACTTTCATTTGGCTTTGTCATGTATGACAAAACCATACGAAAGCAATATTTTAAAGTTGAGTAGTTAAATAAATATTTCTTAAAATTATCTTTACATAATTTCAATTATTTTTTTTTGTTAAATAAAATTTTAGTATTAGGTCAAAATTAATTTAAATGGTTTGGAATTTTATAAATTGCTATATACATAAGCGACGCTTAAGAGTCTCGTGCATTACAAACATTTATATAATTTCACAATTTCATAATATTTAAGATTTTTTAAAAAATTATTTTTCATTAAAATTACAAAAAATTAATAATACCTGTTATTAAAATCATTAGCATATCTTATCAATCGCAACTTAACAAATACGACTAATTTAATAATTTTTATAACTACAAAATAAAAGATTATAAAAAAAACCCAGAAAACTAAATTAAAAATGCTTTTGTCATCAAAACTTTCAGCAAAAAAAAAACAAAACAAAAAACATATTTGCAATATATTACTTCTATATGTAACCTAAAATCGCTTTCAGAATCCAAATCGAGATGAAGTCTTTTCTTAACATACTTCTCTTCTTTCTTGCCCTATTATTCTAGTGTATATTTGAAGAAAATTTTCTTTCCTCCCTTCTCCTGTCTAAGGGGGTGAAAAATAGGCTCCAGCTTTCAAGCGGAATGCATTAAACATCAGTCACGGCTTCTGTCTCCGCATCGGGGAATGTCAGAACCCGCTGACCTGAAAAAAGACAAGGACTTCCAGGATAGAAAAAATAATTTAAAAGGACAAGATCCAGGATCACATTGAAAGTGCTGATCTGAAGTATCTTCCAAGTGCAGTTTATTGTGATTAGCGTTCCGACTTTCTCTAAAAGTTGTCATTGTATTTACTTTTTTCCAAAAACAAGGATACAGTGCTACGTACGTTAACAACCAGATTCCAGGAAGGTTTTTTTGAAAAACAAGTCAAAAAGTTCTTATCATCTCAGAGAGATTTTTTTTATCATTATTAATTATGTATCACATTGCACCAGTTCTTCTCTAACTTTCCATACTTGCGACCCAATTTTCAAACGTAATTTTCTTCGCGTCCCCTCCCATACAATTATTATTATTGAATTCAATAATAATTTACTTTGGTGCAAAAGCTACAATACGACTTTAATTATAAACTGTTCAAATTATGCAGCACTAAATTCTAAATATAATTTTATGCTATTCCTATAGGGTTACCGGTAATTATTAAAATTGTTCTTAAGTTAATACTGTTAAAAATTAATTATAAAATACATTGTGCAGTACTGATATATTTATAAGTGTATTTTATATCAGTGTAAATGTGTATTTTATTTTTTATTAAGTCAGAATATATTTTGTTTTGTATCGTTTCAGTAAATTAACAATTTTTTAAATAGTCTTTTGTTTTCGACTTTTGATATACTCGCCATCCATGTTAAATTATCACGCTTCCCTTGGGGGTCGCATCCCACATTTTGAGAAACGCTGCTTACACAACCTATCTTAAGTAATTTTTTGTGTCATACCTTTATCATTATTATAATTATGTATCATATTGTATATGCATAATAGTGAATAATTCTGTATACATCTAAATGTTCCTTTGGAATTCTTTTCTATAACTATCTTAAACAGTGCTTTTAACAAATTAATTTTGGGGTAACAATGTTTTCCAGCAGATTTTATTGACTTATGCACGTATATATTGCAACTAATGCCAACGAATATATGTCGTTATTTTTATTTTACTCTTACGTACAATACAAAATTCTTTACAATAATAAAATTAAAATACAAAATACGAAGTAATCAAACTACAATTCACTTTACAATGATGAAACATCCTTCATAACATTTCTATTATAATACATGAATAAAATTTGTAGCTGTTAATTACTCAAAAAAACTAAATGACAGTATTATAGGATATATAGGAAAAACTTAATTCAAGTAGTTCATTTATTTCTAAAACAGGATTTCTCATTACGTCTGTCTTTCTTCACATAATGTATTTTTAGTTCTTTATTATTTCTGTTACTCTCTTCGGTTTCTTTTTATTTCCTGAAGAAAACTGATTTGATAATAATATTAAGCAAATATTTGATGATGAATATTTTTGAAAATTTTTTTTCAAAATAGCTAAATCTAACAATTTTCCATTTTTAAAATTATATAAATTTTTGATGAAAAAGTTATATTTTAATATAAAAATATATAGTTTATTAAACATGTTTACTAAAGATCACTAAATTTTGAAATTGTTCTTGTCTTGAAATCTATAATCTTTTGTCTTCAAAATATTCCTTCTAATTAATTTTTATACTATAGAAAATGTACGTGAAACAATTTACAATTTACAATTATTAATTTTACAGCAGTAAAAAATAATTTTATTTAATACATAATTATACACATTTTAAGGGGAGAGTAACTTATCATGTGCTATCAGAAAAAAAAACCTGTTAAGTAATTCGAACTTCAATAAAAAAATTATAATTAAAATTTTAAAAAATATCAAATGATTAACAATTTTAGCTAATATCTGAATAACTAATTATTGGATTTAAATAAAATTAGAATTATATATACTTAGAACGATTTTTATTTACTTCTGCATTAAATGTCTTGACAAAAAATTTTATTTTTAAATTAATTTGCAATTCTAATTAAGCTAATTATTTAATCAATAAACATCATACTCTAGTTCCCTTTAAGCTACTAAGGATCATATTTCTTTTCACTAGCTGTGATGAAGATTGCCAAAGTTACATATATTAAAAATATTACATTTTTTTTTACTGCCGTAACTTAACATGGTATTAATAAAAGTTGCTATTCACTCATCTCATATAGTTAATTGCTAAATTTCTAATAGCGTAAAAAATAAAGTTATTTATTTCATAAATATATTATAAATTAAAAAGTGGTATTTAATCTAGATTTATTTTTCTTATAAAAAAATTTAATTGCTAACTTTTCGAATTTTTGTGCGCTGTCCAGTCAGCATGATCCCAATCTGATCGAGATAAACACCGTAGTAACACAGGCTCGACATGGTGCAGGCGTGAGTGGCAGGTGGCGTAGCGGTCAGTAGGAGCGTAAATTTCACTCTTTCAGCTGTCTGTGAATAGTCATGTTGGGCACTCATGTGTGTGTCACACGTCTGATGGTTGATAACGATGAATAAAGTGATGTGACAGCTGATCTGAGAATCAATCTGTCCTTCCGATCTGCTGTGGCCAGAGGTCGACCGCTACCATCACGATGCTAAAGTGTAATGGTTCCTGTATAAGCCAGTGATAGCCTCTAGACTGTGGTGATCACTTTCGTCTAGTGAACATGTTACTTGGCTTCGGATCCATAGATCGTGGGTTCTATACCTGACACATATCATTTTATGATTTGTAAAAGAAATATAAACATTTATAAATTAAACAAACTATATATTTTAAAAAGGATTACTTATATATTATATCAAATTTCAATTGCTTTTTCACGCTGAAAAAAAGAGCAGAATTATTTTTTCCACTTTTTTCAGAATTCTACAGAAATACTCTATGTTTCTAAATCTACAAGATATTCTTTATTCTTCATTTATAAATCACTTCCCACAAAATTTTTACTTTATAAAATCTTTCAATTCTTTTCATTTAGAAAATATATACTTTCAATCGAATTCAGCAAAAATAACAAGAAAAAAGAGCGGATATCGTTAAAAACTATTTCTTTTTTATTATTATTATTATTAATATACGAATTAGCCATGTTTTTTTTAAAAAGAAAGTGCAATGATCCAATATCTATCTTTGATCGATCATTTTATTTCTGCATTATTTTTACAATGTTAAGCATAAGCGTTTTGATATTATTTGAATAATTAACGTAAATTGACTGATTAATCATAATTTTTAAGATGACTTTCAATAGTTTTTAGCTTTATCATATTAGAAAATTGTGACAATTATAAAATATCCAATGCTGGAAAGTTAAAATAATCCTGTTGATATAATAAAGATTTTGCATTCTGTTTTTTAATTGTTATGATTATGATTATTATTATTATTAGTAGTAGTAGTAGTGAGGAAGTGGGCATTTTTTTTTCAACTTAAAAGTCGGGTTCTTCAAATCTGTCTGAAAAAGAAATACCAGAAAACATATAATAAACTTTTTTATAAATTTTCGTTACATGTAACTTTTGTGAATTATTCTCATGTATAAATATTTTATTTAAATCTATAAATGTACGCTTATGTATTTAATGAAGTATGTTAAATTATAACATCTATTATTTCATAGCTGATATTTTCCTTTAATTTCAATTTTTTTTATATAAAACTAAGCCCACAGTAGCGCAACAGCCCATGAGGGTCAAAGCCAATGTGCCCATCTTAGTTTTCATGACCTTGATCACTTCAGTGCATCAGCACATGTTCCGGTCAGGTGGTCAGTCTAATGCAAGTTTCCAAGAAAGCTTGGTACTAATTTATCGACCTACTGAAGGTATGAACGGATCTAGTGACCTTGTCCTGCATTTGAGTCCCGGACCTATGACGTAGAAGCGCGATACGCTGCCACTCAATCACTAGGTTTCATTAATACACTGCTGGCCACACAAACTGGAACATCCTGAAGGATACATGCAAAACATAGAACATGTATATCATGCGTTGGTGGAGATGAAATATGCAAATCATTAGCATTAAAACACAGTCGCACATTACGGTTGACAGTAACACCACCCGCACGCAACATGTAAGCCAGGAACAGACTGGCAATAGAAAATACATTTTTTTCCTTCCGTAAACTGCTTGCCTATGCCTCGTTGAAGACATCGAACACGTCTTTTGATCAATGTTCTGAATTTTATCAAGGAATAATAGTAGTCTATAGGATTACGTATTATCCTTCAGAGAAATCAGTCAACGTCTTGGACGAAACCAAGCAACTGTGATGCGGATCTGTCATCTCTGGATGCCGGAGGAAACGACGACTCGACGGGGCCGATTGCCCCCACCGCGTTACACCTTTTCCGTGATGATAGGTGGATTGTGCACATGGT
This sequence comes from Trichonephila clavata, assembly GCA_019973975.1. NCBI lineage: Eukaryota > Metazoa > Arthropoda > Arachnida > Araneae > Nephilidae > Trichonephila > Trichonephila clavata. Next base: position 23,845 of record BMAO01035036.1, read on the forward strand.
TGTATGTTTGTAACGGTTTCAACTTCTGTTTTTTTTTGGCAACATATCAACTGAAAATATTACAAACAACATACATTGAAATACGTTTAATGTGAAAATGCTTGAGACGAAATATCGATTCACACGAAATAACAGAATGGACCCAACAAAAATATTTGCATTTTCATGCATTTTCCTCTTAACACGAAAGGAAAATCGCTTAACACGAAAAGATTAATACACACTACATTTGAGAATGAACGAAGTACGGAAAACTGCAGCCGTATTGGACTGTCCTATTGTATTATCGGAATAATTAATTGCAGTAAATGGTGATAATGTGTGTATAGCCCTAACTATGGCAGACGAAGACATTTTAAAGTTTGTTCAAAGCTGAAACGATACCATTGATGCAGATTCCGACGGTAAAATAAAAAGAATAAGGCTATTCCCACATCATCCCAAATGAATCTCATCATGAAAAGTTTGAACAGTTATTTAGACGCACATTCCAATGGTGAAACGGATAACAAAATGGACGACATCGAACAATTTGTGGACAATTTGATGCGAGAAAAACAATGAAAAGAAAAATATCAGGTCATTTTCCAAAAACTTTATAAATGCTTTGTTTTTCAAGAAATTTGAAAATTTAGTATTTAATTTCATTAACTTGTAAGTGTTTTTGTTTCATTGATTTTTATGAAATATATGTATATATACGTATCGATTCAAATAAAATAAATTCTAATAATGAAATATATGGGGGTTTTTTGCGATATTTTTTAAACATGAACAAATATTTCAGTCCCTTTAGTTTCTAGTTAAGAGATTTTCATTGTATTTACCAAAATGGCAACGGTGGATATTATGTAAAAAGGGTGGTTAATTGTATTAATTTAAATGATGTAGTTTAAATGTATTTTAACCTGCCATAATAAGCTCTTTCTTATCTATATTATAATACTGCTGAAGCATAGTTAAAGCGATAAATTTTTCAACTCTTCATGTTTATTTTAAAAGGACACTCATGGTTCAGAGCGAGAATAACGTCAGCTTAATAAGCTGTAGAATCATTGCGGAAAACCATGGAACACATATAGTTTCAAAATCAACGAGAGTACGGATGGCTCTCCCTTCCTGATCAACTATATTTACCACATTTCATCTTCTGAAACCAATGATGACATAGCATGTCAATCACACCTTAAATGTGTTGATTGGTGAGAGATCAGAGAAGAATTGTGGCATGAAATATGTGTTCATCTTGTGCACAGTGCGTTTGGTTGATGCGTGCAGTGTGCATCGGACGTTTTTCTACTGCAAAAGGGACACTCTTCACCGGTAAATATCACCGTCTACATTGTTTTCTTGTGTCATTCGGCTATCCAAACCACTCAAGCCCAGCATCTTTGGAAAACAGAGTGGTGGTCTGTATTGTAAAGTCGATGGCATCCTTCTTAACAGACTTTATGAGTGAATACCACTAGCAATTCATCAACGGATAATAGTTCTGGTCAATATAACTTAATAAAATGTCCTGCACATACACTGAAATGACAGCAAATAGGCTCCACACCGCCACCGTTTGTTGATACATGCGTGCTGGGCTGTACCTGCACCAGTTGGTTTTGCCACATATTCTTGCTCAAACCGACTTTACCATAGCTCGAGCACTGTGAAGGCATCTAGGAGGCTGTGCAGCTGAGATTTGATATATAGAACCCTGCATTTATCAAACCTTCTTAGTCATTTAACCCAAGTAAAATTGCCTATTTTGGAACTGCATCCATTATTGGTTGCCTGGTATTCTTTCTTATTACTGTGTGTACCCTCCTTTGAGAGAATAATAAATTTCCATAATGACTTCCGTTGCAGAAGTATAAGTTTGAATATTACCCATTCTGCTACATATTTTACATCCCTTAAATTGTACCCCTCTGCCAGTACCCTGAAATTTTCCTAATGTACTGGTCACTTTTTTTGTCATTTTATTTTCAGTGTAACGTAGTGTTATTAACCAACTTTAATAAAATTTCGGTAAAAAATTTGTCTCATGAAGTCAACATTTTACGTATGTATATTTATGTAAATAGGTTGGCTTTCCTATCGAATCTTTCTCCAAAATTGCGTTTCAGGAAATGACGGTGATTTCAAAAAATAGAGAGAAAAAACAATAGCTTAATTTAACATACTTCTCAATAACTGAAAATGTACTTCAAAACCGAATGTCTGATGCGCAACCGAAGCAGTCTTATATAAAAATAAACTCTCATGGCGGTCTCATCTTTCTCTATCTTCTGATTTTTTTTGTTTTACAATAAAGCAACCTGAGTAACCATCTTACTTTAGAAATGAAGCTTTCCTTAATCTCATTTGCTTTTATAGTAAATTATTTTTCTTATAAATAAGAAAAAAAAAGTTATGAAATATAAAAAATGAAGTATAAGGTTGTACCATATTTTATAAGTCAAGGTTTTAAATATTATAGCTTTGATCTTCCAGATTATTTCATTACTTTAATAAAAGAACAAATGATTAAAATCATATATACTGTCAAAATTTCTCTACAAGAGAGAGTTGAATAACATTAATCAAGACTAAAAAAAGTTGAAATTGCAAGATAACCAGACAATAGATTTTGAAAAGGATATATTAAAAATTAAAATAATAGAGTTAAATATAAAAAATATATAAGTATGGATGCTACAGCATAATAAACGTAGCTGACTTAGGACAGCTTATATACAAAATAAGTTTTTATATAAAAGTATTTATGTATATGTATATATTTATATGTATGTATATATATATGCGATCGTTTGAACTGGAGTTTGGTATGGGCAGGCATCATGATGGACGGCCGGAAAGACCTCCATTTCTTCTCCTTTCTTTCTCCATGTCTGTGACTGCTCAAAGATACAGAGACGATGTTTTTGAGCCCTATGTTATCTTGTTTCGAGGTGCTGTCGGTCCTGACTTCAAATTCATGGATGATAATGCGCCATGTCACCGAGCGGTGCTGATTGATGACTTCCTCGAAACGGAAAACATCCAGCGCATATCGTGGCATGTGAACTCCCCTGATTTAAATCTTATTGAGCATGTATGGGTTTTGCTCGGGAGACAAATTGCGGCTCTTTCGCACCCACCAAGCTCCGTTACAGAACTGAAGAGAGCTCTCCAAGAAGCTTGGAACCGTTTGTGCCCACAACTCATTCATCATCACATAGCAAGTATGGTAAATCGCTGTGCAGCGTGCCTGGCTGTCAGAGGTGACCACACGCCTTATTAAACTGCAGCATCAGTATTTTATTTAATGTTTTCTTTCATCTTTTCTTTAAAATGTGAATCCTTGCAATGCTCAGTTTTCTTTCAAACTGCTACAATGAATAATAAAATTAATTATTATCATTCTTTTGATTTGCTTCCTTATTTTATAACCATTTTACACTAGCATATCACGTTTCCCGCCATTATGATTTACAGTTCCCTCTTTATTCATAATTATCAATTATGCTTAACTTTTGGACACCAGTATATATATATACTCTAAAATTCTGCTGAGTGTATTTTAAAACTGACAATTAATTTTATTTATTGGGAGGTTAATTTCAAATAAAAGGGAAAAAAGTCTCCGTTTTAATGTAACTTTCATGTTATATTTCAATGTTTTAAATTTTGAGGACAAATAATGGTATTACAACAAAAAACTTTAAAAAATGGAGCAGTAGAAATTATATGTTGCGATAGTCGAAATTTTCCAATATATTTTCTTTTAAATGTTGAGTAAAACATTATATTTAGATTGTAGCAGCTGTGATCAATCACACATAATTCAATAAGCACAAATGTTCCTTTTTGAGGATAATATATTTTAATTTCTATGCATAGTCATTCTTCGAGGTACTAAATTATGTACACTTCTATGTTTTGTGAAGAATACAAATGCATAAACAGTAATGGAACAGGGTCCCACGTGTTGGTCCATACCAGATTTTAAGCAGTCTTATAAGTCACTCCCTTGTGGTTCCCGTTTTTCTACGAAAGGGAAACTGTGCATGCACTGTCTGGGGGCACTATCTTACAGTTGTGACTTTATTAAATTATAATCCATTATCATTCGTTAAAAATATTAAAAATTGAATTAAACTGAACAAATTTTGAAATGCTAAAAAAATGCAATGAACTATATATAAAAATCATGGAGCGAACATATAAAATATGTTCTTCCTTATTTGACAGCATAAATATGAAGAACTAAAATTATTTTAAGCAATTCATATTGATACGGGGTTTTTTTCTCGTGAATATTTGAACTCGTTAATAAAGTACAAAATTCCTATATTCATCTTAATATAAGTTTGAAACTTGAAAAGGAGATGGTTGCTTTCCGTCACAACAGAAAAACGCAAATTCTTCCTTATCCAAGGAAAAATCTTGTAAATCATCATATTTGACAAAAGATAATTGCTTCAAAATAGTCGTAGCATATAACTTTTTTCCTCGACAGCCATGGTAATTTTCGCTTCGAATATAGCTCTTTTCCAGCGAATTTGGTAGAAATCGATATTTCCTTTCTCACAAAGTTTTGTGAAAGTGTTTATCTTGATTTTATATTTCTAGCAGTAATTTTAGTAGGTACACAAATTGGGAACGAAATTCAGGGTTCATATTGGTTACATGAACCCTTTAAAGGCTCATTTTATTTATTTATTTATTTTATTTATTTTTGCCTAAAATGCAGCAAAAAAGGGTACATTTTTTATTGCATTTTTCTAAGTACACTCTACATGCTAGGAAGAATGTTTCATATATCTTAAAATGATTTCTCTCATTGTACAAGAAAATTGCATGTTCGTACCTCTTTTTCAAACGGTTGTGGAATTTGTGGTTGAAGGGTGTGCATGTATATACACTGCTGGCGATACTAAATGCAACACCCTGAAGGAAAAACGCAAATAACATGAAATTTACAACATGCATTAGCGGAAGAGAGATATGCAAATGATTAGAATTTCAGCACAGACACATATCACGCACGCCTGTGGCACCACCTCAAACCGCTATTTCAGGCTTGGAGATTTCGACGATTTCAAGTTCGGCAATTGTGTTTCTCTTGTGGTTTTTTTCAAAAAACGATCAGTTATGACTCGTAGAAAACATCGATCAGCTTTTGAACAAGTGTCCGAGTTCGACAAAGGAAGGATAGTGGCCTACTGAGATTGTGGATTATCTTTATGGGAAATAAGTAGTCGTGTTGGACGAAACCGAACAACTGTAATGCGGATATGTGACCGTTGTATGCAGGAGGGTACGACGGACCGACGTGGTCGATCGCATCCACCTCAGTGCACCACTTCACGTGAGGACAGGCAAATTGTGCTCATGGCAGTGACTGATCGCTAATTCACATTACGAACCATAGCACAGCACATTCAGTCTGAAACGCATCATTCAGTGTCTACGCGTACTATTCGACGTCGTTTAGAGTAGAGTGGTCTGTCCCCAAGACATCCATTATTTGGTCTACCCTTGACGCAGAACCACAGACGTCTCCGTCGCTGATGGTGTGATGAAAGAAGGATGTGGGTGGCAGAATGGAATGAAGTTGTCTTTACTGACGAGTCACGCATCTGTCTGAAACACCAAGATGGTCGGATTCGAGTCTGGAGACACCGTGGAGAGAGGATGCTGAACAGCTGCGTTATGCACCGCCACACTGGTCCTGCACCGGGTATTATGATATGGGGTGGTATTGGATATCACTCTCGCACTTTTCTAGTACGCATTGCCGGTGTTTTAAACAGACAGCACTACATCACCGAGTGTTGGAGTCAGTTGTCCTTCCTTACCTTCAGGGCTTGGCCACAGCCATATTTCAGCAGGATAATGTGCGACCACACGTTTCATGCATTGTCCAAAGGTTCTTTGTCAATTACCAGATTGAATTTCTTCCCTGCCAGCTCGCTCTCTGGATCTTTCGCCGATGGAAAACATGTGGTCCATGGTTGTTCAACGATTGACCCAGATTACACCTCCAGATGCCACACCAGATCAACTTTGGCAACGTGTGGAAGCTGCTTGGTCTGCTGTACCCCAAGAACACTTCCAAAGTCTCTTTGAATTAATGCCGAGGCGTGTGGCAGCGGTGATCTCCTACAACTGATACTCTGGTTATACTCTGGCTACTGATTCTGGCAGGAACCACACTTCACAGAAGTCTATAAATTTCTTTATTTGATACTTGGTCAACATGTTATGTACAAAATAAATTTTGTTGTGCTATCTCTTGTCTTTCTTGCTGTTGCATTTACGGTAGCCAGCAGCGTATATATACATACACAATTTAATGCTTGGTGTAATACCAAGTTTTACATTACCATGGGGACAGAGATAATATGGAATTTTTCGGATTATCTTTCTATTTTCATTTCTTCTCAAGCTACACATTGCACTCTCACTGTACAATCCCTATTTTTGTCGAATATTTTCAAGAATCTAAATCCCTGCCTTCAAACAAAAATCCCCATTTTCACCACAAAAAGAATTTCAGGTGAAAAGTATTTCGATACCATGAACAAACTGCATCTCTTAAAAACACTAGCACTAATACAATATCACTACAAAAATTAAAAATATAAGCAAATGAAAGATAGAAAGAAGGAAATATCAGAGAACGTAGAGCGAACTAGCAAACCGGTTGTGGCCGGCTTTGGTAGCCCGTACTTTATAAGGTAAACTAGCCTAATAGTATCATTGAAAATAACGATGTATCAATAAAAAATTACTTATGTTCAAAAGCATAGAAGCTTTCATATTTTATTTAAATTCTTTACTGGCAATATTTTCAAGTTAAACTATTGGCCATTAAAATTTCTACACCGTGAAGGCGACTTGCTACAGACGTGAAATTTTAACTAGAAGATGCTATGCTATGTAAATGATTAGCTTTTCAGCGCATTCAGACAAAGCAGGCACCGATAGCGACGCCTACAATGTGTTTAAATCAGGAAATTGCTCTGCTGGTTTCTCATACACAAATTGCATTTGAACGTTGTTGCCCGGTGAAAAGTTGTTGTAATGCCTCGTGTATGAAATGAAAATGCGTGCCAGCATGTTTCTGACTGTGATAAAAGTCGAATTGTAACGTACCGGAATTGCGGTTTATCGTATTGTAGTATTATTGCTCGCGTCAATCCAGATCAAGTGACTGTTAGCGGAATATAAAATCGATGGTTTCATGACAGTAATACAGAACGCCGCGTACTGTCTCAACGGTACTCTATATCACTAGCAGCCAAGAAGATAGGCATGTTACCCGCATGGCCTTTATGGATTATGCAGACACGTAATGAGCCGTGAGTCAAGAATTAGGGTCGTTTATAAGACAACAAGTGTCTACAGGAACAGTTAGATGACGTTTGCTGGCGTGATGGAATGGTTTGCTATTGGATACATATCTCGGGCACCTCTTGTTCATATTGAAGGCACTTTGAACTGTGCACGTTCCATTTCTGGTGTGTTACGACTCGTGACTCCACCCTTTATTCGAGTCCTGCGAAACCCTACGTTTTTCAACAGGATAATGCACGACCGTATATAGCCGATATTGTACGGACCTTCCTTGATGCGGAGAATGTTGTGTTATTACCCTGGCCGTATCAGAACATAGAGTTCTTAAAAATAAAATTAAAAAAGTTAAATATATTGCGCAATTTATATGTTAAGCAACAAAGTAATAAATAAATTGAATCAGAGATCGTAAAAACTGCATTTACTTGTTCCAATTAATGATTTAGAGAATTTTGATTTCGTTTCCAGGAAAAATTCTGGCCTCACAAGAAAAAAATAATTACTGAATAATGAAACCATATTTTTTTACTATACCTATCTGTTCAAGTCATTCAAAGAACTCATAAATTGCGAAAACTATTATAATTAAAGCAGAATAACTTAAATCACATAAAAATGAAAATATTTATTAAATTTCTTTTAATTTTTTGGGGGGGGGAAATCTATAGTTTTATTTTTTACGTACATTTTGTAAGCCGGTGCTCATTATAACATGAAATAATTTGATATGAAATTGTGCTTATTATTATATCTTGATAGAATTAACAGTCTTCAAACATTTATTCTTGCGTATATTGATCTCGATAAATTTGTTCTATATTTGTTTACTAGATGGCAGCACGAAAACGTTCTTGTACGCGTCTAATGTATTTTTTTACTTTATGCAGTCTGTGACAAATTTCGCGTTGACAAGAGTTAAACAACAAGGTAGTTAAAATTAAATATATATATATAAAACAACGAACTGTTCTTTATAATATCCTTTCTATTGCTTAATGCGAAATTGAAAATCTTGCAAACAACGAAAAATGATTTCCTTTTATCATTTTTAATAAAGTTATATCTAGATGAGTGAAGGGAGTTTCATGTTCTGGGAGAAAAGACCTTAAAAGAATAAAATAGAATTTGAACATTTTACTCTTTTGCATGTTTTTTTTCCCTCTACGATATAAAAGGCACAGAAATAACATGATACCTAAATTCTGTAAAAATAAAAATGCCAAAAATCTCTACTTCCAGAAAAAAAAAGGATTTCCCTCTGCCTTTGTAAGAAAATCAGGTAACTAATCTGAATTTGAAATAACAATTATAATTATATGTACGAAATGAAATTCAGTTATCTTGAGAGCTTCTAGTGAGAATAACTTTACTTAATTTCTCAACTTCCGCTAAGTTTAATAAAAATATTCATTTTCTTCTATAGTGAAAAATTATATATTCTACAGTGGATTTCATTATAGTGAAAATTATGAGTACAGACGAATATGAATTTTTTATGAGCTAAAAAATATTAACTCAAACCTACTGTAAAAATTGGCGTATTTGCGTACTTTTAATACAAGAAATTAGATCGAAATTCCCGAGTGTGCATTATACGCCGGGTATAAAAATGATAACTTCATGAATAATAATAAAAAAATTAGTCTTCTACGTAGATCGGAATACTGTTTATTTAAAATAAATGACATACCTTTTAAACTTAGAGGATTTAGAAGTATATATTTTTTTCAAAGACCTGGGATAATATCTCGAACAAATGACTTACAACCATAAGAGCATTGCATGCATATATTTCAGGTTCCTTCGTAAAGAAAAAGGTGCGCATTATGCGCCGTATGTACCTAAGAATTAAATAATGCAGTTTTAATGTATAGGTGCTCGTTATACTCCAGTTTTAACGTAGAGAGTATTGAAAGAATATGATACTGTTTTATTTTCAAGTCCATTAGAACAAAAAAGTATTGGGAAATAAACCTTCTTATCAGAGGACACATCAAATACATATCAATTCCTTAATATATCCTTAATTTTTAAACTTTATCATAATATTTATTTTTATTATTTTAGATTATTTTTAATTTTAAAAAATTTACTCTTCCTATCACTATTACAAATCCTTACGTGATTGATTATTCGAATTCCATTAGACTAAGATTAAATTATCGATGGAATGAGATCTATGAGGTCTCGCGTTGTCATCCATTAAATTAAAATCAGGGCAAATTTTACCCGTGAAAAGGCAAACATTGGGCTCTACGATTTCATCCCTATACCTCACAGCAATCACAAAGACATGGAGGTATGTGCTGCCATCTAACGGTATACCTGCTCAGATCATCAAGCTTTCGCTATCCTAATGAAAATTTCTTGTACATTGGAGATCAGACAGTGGGCCCTTGATTATCTCCATATAAAAATACGGAGAGAATATAAGAAGAGTGTGATTATCGACAAATATATCATAAGTAAAAATGATATATTTTGAAGGAAACAGTTATTAACGTGATGTTCTTTATTAATTATATACACATAAATATATTTTAATCAACTAAAAATTTATTACACAAGTGTCTAATTTAGATTAAGAGAATTCTTTATCCGGGAATGCACCAGATAGCTCCAAACAAATTCCGTCTTATTTTGCCGAACTAAGCTTTATTTTGAATTTTTTTAATGAAACAACAACGGAAAAATTTATTTATTTTATTAGTAGAATCACTTTTGTGATATACTAAATGCAAATTCACTAAGTACAAGTATAAACTAAATAAAATTAACATGAGCAACAGAAAACTTTATTTTTGCAATTGATACTCACACTCCACTGTTTTGATTCAGAGATTTATTGCATTATTAATAAATATTTTGAAAGCGTTACGAATTGTTCTTTTTTGAAATAATCTATACACAATCTGAATCTGTTTCAAAAAATGTAGTCTGAACTAATATCTGAAATGAGAATTATAAAAAAAAACAATTTTGAAATTGTCAATTTTAATTTAAAACTATAGAACAACGCTTATAAACTTCACACGGATACACAATTATACCATATAATTCTATACAAATTAATTAGACTGTTATTAAACTAATTTGAATAAAAAAGTATTAGTTTACACGGCCCTTCACGCGTAGGGTATGTTATACTCATTGCCTAAATTTTTCAAGGTTCCGTCTAAACAGTTTTTTGGAAAATGGATAGTTTCTGGTATAGCTGACTAAGATCATATCCTTTGAGGATCTTTAGCTCGTAGGCGAATTTTAAATATATATTTTAGGATACCTCCTCTTCGGGTATTTCATACCCTACGCGTGAATCACCTTTCAAGTTCTAAATACATGAGCATGCTTTAAAATCTTACATATGCAATGGCGCATTTTTGTAGTTATGATGAATAATTGTGATGTTTAAGTAATTTAATAGATAGGGTATTTAATAGATATATTCCATTTTTTTTTTCGTTTGAAAAGGTCTCTTTGTGGGGACGAGGAGGAAGAATCGAATGATGAACTGTATAATAGCAAGTATAATTCATCTTCTGAAATCTATCCAGATAATTTAACTGAGGGAGAAATTATCGTCTGGTGCTAAAATGAACACATCATATTAAATGCGTAGAAAATGTAATCACTAGCCTAAGACAATTTTTTTGTGTTGTTGCACATTGCGACAGTAAATGCGTTAATTACTTCGTTAAGTACTGAGAAACCACCTACTAAACATTTAACCAGTCCATGATTTCTGACGAGTTTTGAATTTCATTTTACATAAGAATGTAAGCAACGTAGAAACGAGCATGCATTGCTTCTACGGAATTTAAAAAAAAAAATTAAGATTCAGTGAGCTCATCTCATTTACTCGCCAGGAAGGCTAATGGAGTGCTTAAGCAATGCACTGAATGCACTATTAAAAAGAACAGAAAACTAAATGTATGTGTAAAAAGTGTAATAAACATATTGTATTTCCTACTTACCTTCCTTTTTCATTTTTACATGCAAAATTTACGGTAAAAATAGATTGCAAACACCCTTGGGTATGAGAAACCGTGCGCATGAAATTCCGTTCGTATATTTCGAGCAAGAAATACCGGGTTAAAAGTTCATTTATTACTCCTTAGTTTTGTTTTATTCAGTATTAGTATCCATTACACTCTCTCTATTGAATCGATTACGTAAATAAAATTTCAAAATCTTTCATTCACCGATGAAAAATTATTAATTGCTCTCCTGGCAATTCGATTCCCTAAAATCATACATAATTAAGAATTTTTTCTACAAATGTTCTGTATGAAATCCGAACGCATTAGACCGGGTTTCATGATCGCGAATTCGTAACAAGTATTGTTTTTGTTGAGTTCTGGAACAACTAAATATCCAGCGAGTAGTGAAACCGATGCGCACTAAATGTTTTGAGGTTCAATATTCCTTATGTTGCTGTTGTTGAGTTAAAGTTTAGAAAATGGGATGATGTTGAAGCTCAAAATTACGAGATCCACCGCAAACAGCCTTTGAGTTATTTCTAAATACAATACAATATATATGAGCAATCAATTCTACAAAAAAGTAAAACTCAAATAGTTCGTACGGCTAAAAAAATTTTTTTCTGGAAAATTACAGAAATACAATGGGAGCAAAGGGTATTCTTTTCACCATCTCACTGTTTTATGTAAAGGATACGTTTAGCACACTTTAACAAATATAAAATAATAATTTTCATTGTTTATCGGAAAATATGTGGATAATTAAATCCAGGTTTATTTCTCCCAGACTTTATGGTGTTTATGGAGCAACCAGGAGCCAAAATTAAGACTCTTTGTTATTAGGACATATATCTTTAAAAATTTCCTACAGAGCTTAGGTTTTTTTTTATGATCTTAATAAAAATATTTTAATCAATCTGTAGAAATACAAAAATCATTTCTTAGTTCAAAAAAATTTGTTTTCTGTTTAATTTAATTTGGAAAAAATGTTTGAGTTAAATATGCAAAATAATGTTTTCACATTTTTATAAAACATTAAAAAAAATAGTGAACCTATTTTTTAGCAAAGTATTAAGATAGTCTCTGTAAAAGAACTATAAAACTTTGTAATATTGAAAATTTTTATTTCTCCACTACCTTTTTTATATGCAGAAAACTTTTTTTTAAACACTATATTAAACTACTAGAGATACTACTTAGATTAAAAAATAGGTTCAAGAAATGCACATGTATTCTGTACAGTAGTATAAAAAATTTGGAACCGTATAGCGCGATAGTTCTTTTTTTTTTTTTAAGTGTACCCAAATGCAAGAAAAAGAAGTGAGAAAACTAAGAGAAAAGAAGTCTTTGGAGAAAAGAGAAAAAACTAAAAACTGAAATATTTTCACTTATCATAATATTGTCAAATATTTTCCTGCCTATTTTTATTTACCTCATAATGATATTTTAACCATTCTTTAGAATTACAAAAGTAATTTTAAGTTTAATTTTTTCCTTTGTAATAATTTTATCAAGCATATTTTAATTTAGGTGCCATTTTTTTAAAATAATATTTCTTGAATACATAAAATAGTTTACATACAGATGTAAAACAATGAACAAAATATACTCAAATAGTTTTTTGATAAAAATTATTGCATAATTTCTCCGAAAAAACCGTAAAACATTGAAATTTTAAAAATCTCGAATTTTTTTCCTTTTTTCTCATGTAAAACACGCTTTTTAAAAAATAAGACATTAAAAAGAGAAAAATATTGTTGTTCGAATTATAGTAAAATCAAATTAATAGTTTACATAAATAAAACATAAGATGAACTATCTTTTAAATGTCATCGTTTGTTTACATTTCTATCAATTACTTTTTTCATATTTTAATGTTTATCAGCGAATATATAAGTGTTATGCATTTTAAGATACAGACAAATACTCACTATTTTTAATACTAAAATTCCAAAATTAATTTGTTGAATGTGTAAAATGTCCTGGTTTCCTTAAATACAAAGAATGAATACTCTGGATCATGCTAACAGAGCGCCAATGGTATCGAGGTACTTGACCGCCCTTCACTTTTAGGAGAAGACAGGACAAACCAACTTGATTCACTTCTTGAATAGAAATATTAGCTCTTCACTCACTAATATATATATATATATATATATATGTGTGTATATATATATTCATTTCACACCTAGTGTTGTATTAGCACTATTTTTTCTGACTATATCCTCAATTGCTTAGGTCTCAACAAACAACCTTTTAGAGCTCATTCATGGATTTGGACTTTCTTTGAGAGCATAGTATCATGGATTTGTTTATTGCTATTCTTTGGGATACATCAACAATGAAGAAATCAGAATATTTTAAAAACCATAATAATGTTACTATTCGATAACAAATATACATCTGTTCGAAATGAATTCGGCAAAAATAAATGCTTGAGTTTGACAATAATACCAATAGATGGCAGCACGAAATCCTATTACAATCAAGAGTCTCATCCGAATATTAAAGGAAAATCAAACATGAGAAAACATTTGACATTGTCGAGTGCTTACAATACTGCGAAGTAAATCAAATTTTGAATTGTTTTTGTGAAACATCTGGAAGTTCATTTGATTCCTTCAACATTTTCCATGGAATATCTGCTGTGGCTACTATTTGCAAAGATATACTCGGATTTTTTTGAAATTGTACTTCAATTACTTTATCGCCGCTGTAATCCATCTGTAGTTAAAAAAAAAAAAAAAAAAAAAAAAATAACACCATTTTGTAATTATTAAAGAAGCTGTAAAAGATTGATATTCCATCTAATATCCTAAGGGAAAAGAAATTGCTATTTTAATCGAATAATTAGCATAATAATCTCAATTTAAAAAAAAAAAAGATTTTCATTTTACTCTACACAATTTTATTAGAACCATAAAAATAATAACACATGCTTTAAATTATATTGAAATCATATTATTAGTTGAAGACATATAATTTATATATATATTCAAAGAAATGCATTAAGGACTTATGTATCAAATTACCGATTTCCCGCTCAGAGGTTTTATCCAGTTCCCCCAAGGGTGTTTAAAAAACTTGCCAATAAATTTTTGATTTTAATATCTTTAAAATATCCATTTGAGTATGTATTATTTTTTTATTTAATGTAGAACCTACTCTATAGTTAAGTGTTTACTAACGTCACACTATAAATCATTTGAGGGTTATTTCCTACAGATTTCGTCATCTGTAGGAAACGGTCCTCAACCACGGTTAAGTAACCAGAACTACACTTGAATCTTGATGTTACCTACCATCTAGACTTCATGACGAAAAGAACATTTGGTATTTAACGAAAGCTCATACTCACGGAGAGAATCGTAAGACATTCGAAAATATCGTTAATATACTTGAAAATAATATATGATCAAAGTAAATAACTAAAAATATTCTTGTAAATCACATTAAAGAGTAGGCGCCTAAATTGTGGACGCATTGAAATAGTTGTTGGGAATAAATACAATACGGTTTTACCTCAAGAAGAAATAAGTAAAATTCTAAATTCTATTTTCTTATAATTGATGCCAATTAGGACCATTTCCTTTATATTTAATTAAAAAAATTAGTCATTCCTGACCACTGAGATTATACTCAGAACTCTTGAAGACATCATTATTATCTCATGTACAGGGTGTTGCCGAATTCGACCGACAAATTCAGAGAGGTGATAATAGGCACCATGAGAATGACAAATCCCCAAGAAACATGGGGTCACAAACAACATTTTGTCGGAGAAAATCGCAGTAATATTACCAACTGGAGGACGATGAGGCTGATGTGGAGAATTGTGGAAGTAGCAACGAAAGGTAGCACATAGGCAAACTTCTCACGAAAGAGAAGTTTGACCTGAAGCTTCTCACACGAACCAGAAAATTAATGTCATTGGGGTAAAAGCGTGAGGTGCAATTTCGGAATTGAAAGAAGTTAGAAACTATAACAATTGATATATTTATAGAACACCCTACGCTTTTACCCCAATGACAATAATTTTCTCGTTCATCATTTTATTCTTATATTAAGAATTATTTTTTTACTTTTTAGTTCGATTCAGTATAAAAGCGTGTTCTTTTTTTTTTAAATTATAATTTATTTGTTAAAAAATATCGACAAAATCATATAGTGTTGTCTTGAGGTATGATACGAGTTGGGGGACTTTCAACTATGGATTACCCCCTTGAAAAAATTATGTGTGTGCTACTGTTGAAGGTATATATATATATATATGAATAATTCCTTCCTAAAAGATAAAATATTAACAGAAGGGGGGAAGGTTGGCTGGCCACAAAACATGTTCAACCCCACTTTTATACATATTTTTTTTATATATAAGCTGTCCTAAATCAGCAATTTTTATAATACTGTAGCATCCATTCTTTTAGATTTTTATATTTAACTCTATTATTTTAATCCTTCATAGTTCCTTTTAAATTCTGTTGTCTGGTTATCTAGCAATTTCAATTATTTTCAGTTTTAATCGTGTTTATTCATCTCTCTCTTGTAGAGAAATTTTGATATATATATATATATATATATGCCGTTTTTTTAATATCCATTATTTTCCCGACATTAAAATAAACAGTTTTTCATGCTGATTTTTCTTTCCAAATTTGCATTTACTTTATTCCGTTTTCTAAATATTATGTTCTAACAAGTGTTATGATGAAAAAAATTGGCATCACTATGTTAGAATCTTATCCTACTACACCAGTTTAGAGATAGGTTCTGTTTGTTGCCAACCACTCGAAGCACTCTACATATAAAGCTCCTCTTTTCCGTTCTATTTTTGTTGAAAATAAAGATAATGATATTTTTTTGAATTCTTCTCAATTGGAGGGTGTCCAGTTTGACTTCTACGGCCAACAACTGTAACATTGTTTATATGACATCAACTGACCCTTTTTTCTGCCCCCTCCTCCATTATTCAAGTTTGTTGTTGCTGCAGCACTTTGCCCCCGGCTGGGCTCTAATCCTTATGTAAAGATTTGAAAAATCTCTAATTCGCCCAGTGGTAATATAAATCAACTAAAACAGAGAATCTATTTTCCACAGAGATTTGCTTAGATATCTTACTGAAAATTAAAATTATAAATTTAAAATTATAATATAATTTAAATGTACAAGAAATAAATTAATCAGAATGGGACGAAGGGGGATACCAAACCCATCTGTAAACAGCAAAAGTAAAAAAAAAATAATAATAAAAATCGTCAAGTACATAAAAACTACAAGACATGCCAGTTATACAGAAAAATCGTCCCCCCCCCCCCGCTCGCTCAATATAGTTCTCTTTCCTGTTTGATATCCATCAATTTAGGCAACTTCTTTTTTTAATCCTATCATTTAATTTATTACAGATCTCTGAAAAGTCAACCAAATATCTTAAATGGGTAAGAAATGAAAAACTTTTAATTTTGTACGATTATTGATTTCGTAATAATATAAATTTTAATAATGTAGAAACCTACTTAGAACAATTTGTTGTAATATACGTCAATATGAAATTGCATCAAAATATTTTTTTAAACACGTTAATTATAAGAAAAAAATAAGAATAAGGGAATGTGTGATTGTAATTTTATTTAAATCATTCCTAGTAACTTTATTTTAATCACCATATTTTAGAAAAGTTCTTTATTTCCAATTCACCTCAATAATTTAATCTAAAAAAAAAGGTTTTTAGAAATATAACCAAAATAAATCTGCATAGGTAAATTTAATAAAATATATTCGTATACTTTGAATTGGTTAGAAGAAAAACACAGTTATGTGGATAAACGATTTCTGTGTTAAAATTTCTAGTATAAATTCAGGTAAAAAGTATTCGAATGATTACTATAGGTGACATATCTACCACAGTTTTCCTTTTAGAGTTGTCATATACGAGAATTTAAAATGCAAATATTTTTCTCCATTCACGAGATTTTTTATTTTATTTATCATACTAGTGTGGTATTGTTAGTACCACGAGTAAGGCCAACAATATATATTATAAATATAAATAAAAATAAAATAATACAGCATTTAAAACTTAGAGGCTTAAATACTTGGAGAGAGAGAGGGAGCTACACTAACGTCGCCTTATAAAGCCGCACGAAGCTATTGGTGATGAGCCTCGCAATTTTGAACTATGTTCAAGTGATGAGGACAACACAGGAACTGAAACCTCACCCTCTCAGGTACCATAATCTCTGAAGATGCGATATTCCTAAGTTCACAAGAAGGACACGAATAATACAAAGAAGCTGTAGATTCAAATGTCATTCTCGTTATTCGATCTTGGTTTAGAATTAGGAAGTCTGTTGCCAATATTATGTTGCTCTAGAGCAGAGATTCGGAACGTATCATTCGGGGTCTACGATAATTTTTCTTTTTTTTTTTTGAATTTTTTTTGAATTTGCTTTAATTAAATATTGCTGTATTTAAATGTCCATTTTAATATATACATAGTTGTAATATAGATATGTGTTTGGAGTAAGTGAGCCACACATCTAAAAGGAATGACGAGTCGCTTTTGTATATTCGTCGTCCGTTTCCATCGGCCACTTTAAATCGAAATAACTTTCGCTACTTTGAACATTTAGTGCCGCAAATCTATTGAAAAAGATAAATTAATATCGATGACATACAAATCTATACTGACCTCTTGAAACAATTTAAAAGAGATATTAATACATGCTATAAAGATTTGGAAACTCTTAATGTCTCATCTTAGATGATAACTCCATTTGAAATTGACATAACTAACACTAATTTGGAAGATACAATAAATTTCCAAAATTTTAGGTCAATTTTGGAATTACTAAGATATTTGGGGAAAAAATATGAAATATAATCCATTTTACCTTTTATCTACTTACTTGATCACATTCATAATTTGTTTTAAGAAACCTAGAAATAGATTGAAAACCACAGTACGTGATGAATTATACAATTCTTTTTAATTAATTTTACACCTAATATTAAAAATATTATGGCATTAAAAATCATTAAGCACAACATTTTCATTAAACTCTTTTAAAGTTTATTAAAATTACATGTAATTAAGTGAAATTGAAAAATTGTAAAGTAAAATGTTTTTTTATATTTTTTATGTTATAGTAAATTCGCTATTATAAGCAATTTTAGGCCAAATATTAAAAATAAATTCAGAAAATATAAGTACTATATGAATT
>BMAO01035037.1:0-26676 GCA_019973975.1 Trichonephila clavata
TAAGACTTTTGTGGCGTAATTTTTAAAGTCTTTTCATTATTAATTTTCCAAAAATAAAAGTTATAGTTAATTTTAAAATTTGATTACGTTATTTAAATAAGAACAAGTTGTAGATATTTAAAAAAAATTATAATCCCAATATTTTAATTTTTATTATTCGAAAACATTAAATTTTATAGAAAATTGCAAGTGTACGAAAATTTTTGTAACACTGTATGTAATTAAAAAAAATATTTTAAATGGAAACTAAATTTTTTTTGTCTGATATAGGACTTAAAAATGAAGAAATAAATAAACTCATAAAAAAGGGCCCGCTTTGTGTTTGTGTCCGTTTCTTCTCATTCATTATAGAACTAAAGGTTATGTATTCTGCGTAAACTAGAAAATGTTTTTGAAAAATGCATGCAAATATATTTTCTTCTAAATTTTCGTAGTTTGATTCCTTATTTATTGCCTTTTTCCGATTTTTTTTAAAAAAAAATTTGTCATTGTAGAAATAATAAAAAATATTTATTCCCTTTCAAGAAACTAAAAATTTATCTCAAATAAATATTTTGGTGATTAAAAATCCTTTTTGGTAAAAATTAAAATTATAGTAAAAAATCTTAAAAAATATGTATCATAGCTGAAACGTTTTTTTCTAAGACTGATCAGGATTGAGGTTGCATAATTCATTGATTTCCTACTGTTTCAATATTTTATTTTCTTTTTTAAAAAGTTTGCGGGTTCGACCCCGGCAAAGGTTGGTAGGTTTTGATGAAGCAAAAAATAACAGCGTTCACGTCATATGATTAGGTGGCATGCAAAAGATTCATTGAGTGCTTGTTTGGTTTGGGTGCTCTCGGTGAAATTAAATTCCTAAGGACAGTTTCGCGTCCTCAGAGCTCAGGTGTCTCCCTCTGCGGAGGAAACTGGGGGGTCAAAATTACTTGCGGCGATTGGTATTTTAGCTGTATAGTGCCGCACTTAAAAAGGAGATACCAGTGCGATATAATTTGTGTCTTTAAGAAATCCTACCAATCTTAGGCAAACTTAAAAAACGAAAGAAAATGTAGGATTGAAAAATGTTTCGAGTTCATCATTTTAGATTCTTTATAAAAATGCTTTAATACGTAAGAAGCTTCTGATTTATCAATATTAAATTTTAAGGTTTTTATTTCTTAACCCTTTTCAAGGATTTTCAATATATCTAAAACGTACATCAGTTAACAATAGTTGAACAATTGAATTCATCAGATCATTTTAATCATTTTTTTTCCAATGAGGCTGTGAACTGGTGTCCACTATTGCAGTCCTAGTACGTTCCCTGGGAGCGGGCATCACTATTTTTGCGGTACCACATAGGTAGAATACCAATCACTACAACGTAATTTTGACACCCACTTTCTTCCCCAGAGGAAGGCAGCTGAGCTCAAACAATGAGAAATGGAACAAAGAATTTTTAGTTTTGCCGAGAGCACTCAAGCTAAACGGACACTTTAGGGATCTTTTATATGCTACCTAATCATACTACATGGTCGCTGTAGATTTTCTGCATCATGTAAATCCACTGACTTGGGCAAGGTCGAACCAGCAACTTTGGGCATACAGGGCCAGCGACAAACCAATTATGTGATCCAGCTGGCTCATTTTAATCATGAAAGGAAGAAAAAATTCGGTAAGACGTTTTTAGAGATTTTTGATCAAATGCTTAAGGGAAGTTATTCAAATCTGCTCATATATTTTGAATGAAGAAAAATAACTGCTTCCAAACTACTATTAATAATGATATAACACATAGCGAATATCCGTTATTAAAATGATATTCATGAAATAAAATAGATTTTGTGTGAGATACATTTGTTCTTTGTTACTTAAAAAAAAATTTTTTTTGATGTTAAATATATAAGATGTAAATTTTGCTGGTAGCTTTCGAAAAGGCATACGTAAAAAAAATTACGAGTGGTAAATATTACATTTTAAAATATTTATGATTCAATAAATATGTGGTTCTATTTACATTATTACGGTAACACTCTCGTAAAAAATATCAATGATGTGATCGAAAAAAATAAGCAATTTAATAAACACAGATTTTTAAAAAATTATTGTAGTTAAATTCAAGAAATTCAATATTGTAAAGATACACAAATTTTTAATATGAAATTACGAAGTAATCTTTCAAGTATCGCTTGAAAATCACATAGGCAACACATATCCGTAAAAATTTTTAACAAATAAATTTAATTAGTTATGTAAATCAACATTAGAAAAAAATTTATAAGTTTAATACTCTAACATATAACAACAAATTACATCAATATTGAAAGGAAACAAAACATTTTTCTTTTTAAATGAATTTATTAAGAATTCATAATACTCTTTTCAATGAAAGAAGTACATTCGAAAATTGATCATGAAAGAAGATCGTGCTATTTTTTCGATATACAACAGCACGTTTCATTGAAGTTCCACGCAGGAGCTGTATGTGGTTTCATTTGCATATTACCTCTAATGATGATGATGATCATGATGGCCGTGATGATGGTGGTCATGATGGTCATGGTGATGATGATCATGGTGATCATGATGATGATGATCATGGTGATCGTGATGATGATGATCATGGTGATCATGATGATGATGATCATGGTGATCGTGATGATGATGATCATGATGTCCGTGATGATGATGATCGTGATGTCCATGGTGATGATGCTTTTGCTCAGTAGCAAGTGTACTACTTGTACATTGGAGAACTACGATCAAGAGCATGGCGATTGAGAATACAATAGAGGATTTCATGTCTTTTGAGAAATCGGAGCAATATGCTAGTAAAAGATATGAAGCTGATAAGCTCTCGAATGTATTTCTCCGTTGAAAGCTACGACTTTATATAGCGAGCTAGAATAGATATATTACGACAGTAAAGTGTTCTGTGTTAGGACATCGCGGTCATCATACGCTAACAATGAATCAGAAATTAAAAATTACATTTTAAAAAGTTTTGGTTATCTAAACATTAAGCAAAAGAAATAAATTTTTATTGAATTTTTGAAATCTGAACACAATAAATGCTTCTCTTACATAAAAAATGAAACTTTTTTTGCTTTCGTTCTTGTTTTATTTATGACATAAAAGAACCGTAGACATTTGAAGTGGAACTGAGGCCTTGAAACTCATTGTCTTTTGATGCATTGCATAACGAAGATCTGTGTTTGTGGTAAGTATGAACAAAATAAGTAAAATGTTAAGTAATATGTAAAGATTCGAGAGGTACTGTTTTTACTTATAAATATTATTCATATTAGGTTTAACTTAAAAAATTCAGTAGAGTAAATGATTGTGCTTTAAAAAACTCTTTTTTTATATTAAAAAACTTGCATTGAAAGTAAGTTGTTTCCCTTTGAATGAATTTCTTATTATATTTTATAGGCATTTTCTTTCACTATGTACTTTTTAATAAATATTGATTAGGAAATATCGAAATTTAAAAAAACAAACATATAATGACGTCCCCCCCTATACAATTTTATTTATCTTCAATCTTGAAACTAAAGTACAGTGAAAATCGTTTCATACGAAACTGAGGGATCTGCAGTGGTATAACGTACACCCCCACATCGCAGGGGGGCAGGGTTCTAAGGGGCCCAAAGTTTGACTGCCGCCAAGAATCTAGCCTTTGTAAAATCCAGCTTGGGGGGGGGGCAATATATAACTTTGTTTGGAGGGTACCAAATGTTCTCCATTTCGCCACTGGGGGCCTAAAATATTTTTTCTTGCTAAAAAAAGTTCGTATTAAAAGATATTGCAAAATTAAATAAATAAAAAATAAAATAAAATAAAAAGAATATTTATATAAAAATTAAAGTTTATTAAAGTACATTTTATTTGTATAGATATGATTATATGCATGTATTTCAGGCACGTATATGCATGTATTAAGGGAAAAAAACATTCACAACTTAATGAAATTTAAAACCAAATTTTTAAGTTTTTTGATAAGCAAAACATTTATTGAGATTTTGGAAAATAAACTCATATTTTTTTTTGCATTGCCTGTTTTAGCTACCAATTGTCAACAAATTACTCGATGTCGTCGCTTTTGTTATTCATTTCACCATTGAAATGTGTGTCTTAATAAATGCGCATACTTTTCATGATGTTAATCATTTCGAATGACGTAGGAACAAATTTTGCATTATTCATTTCATTTTCGTCTTCGTAATCTGCCTCAATGATATTTTTTGAGCTTTGAACAAACTCCAAAATGTCTGTGTGTGCCATAATTTAGGCTGTACACGCATTATCATCGTCTGCTGTAACGAATTCTTCCAATGATACAGTAGGAAACTCCAATAATACAGAAACTTTCTCCAACACTCCTCCTAAATCTCGCCTGCGGGGCTCCATAATTTATTCATTTCCAGAAGGGAAATCTTTCCGTGTTAAGTGGTTTTTATTTCGTGTTAAGAGAAAAAATGTATCGAAATACGTAGTAACTTGTCGGGACCATTGTATTACTTCGTGTTAACCGATATTTCATCTCTTTCTTAAGTGTTTTTACGTTAAATGTATTTACCTGAATATGACATCTAATAGAACAAAGAAAGTTTGTACTAGAGCTATGTGAAATTTTGTATTGAAAGAAATATTTTTTGTAAATTATGTTTTGTTTTATAAAATACTGAGCAAAATTAAATTTTTAAAAAATAATCGTATGCTGCATAAAAATAAATTCAACAACACTTTGAATGATTAAATATTTGAAAGATAACGCAGTACAAAATGAATTACTCTAATTATTCACTATAATTTCTTCTTCATTACCTTTTTTCCTTTAAAAAAAATTACGAGCATTGAACAAATTATTATGCCTTTTTTTAAAGATAGTTTTGCGTTCGAAGTGAAATCAGAAATTACTAATTAATTTCTACCACCTAACTGACGCGATAATTTAATTTCACTTCGGCACGATTTTTAAAAAGAAATGTAATCAAGCAAGACGGGGAATATCATCTTTTAGTTTAAAAAGTACATTGATTTAAGGAGGTCTAATTTAATCAACAGAAGTCATATCTAAATTAATGAATAAAAATCTAAAAAAGTTCTTTTTACATTAAAAAAGAAAAATCTTCCTTTTGCTTAGGTACTAAAAACATTTATGCAAATCAGAGCGACGTAATTTTCCTCAAAACCTTTAGCAACCTTTAAGTACCTGAACTAGCGGTTTCTAAATGAAATTTTTTAAAAAACATATTAATTAGCTAAAGATAGAACATTGTACTTTTCGTGGTGTTTTTATAATGTGATTAAAAATTAAAAGGCTACCAAAATAAATTAAAAGATGAGCTGGCAGAAAAAAAACATCTTTAGAAATCAAAATTTAAATTTTAGATTATTCATGATATTTAAATCAAACTCACACATTTTGAGACGCCCATCAATTTTCAGTAAGTAGAAATGACGAGGGTGACGTTATATATAAGTCAGCGTTTCTCAAACTACGGGGGCGTGCTCCTTTAGGGGGCTCCTTATATCCCTATGTGTGTGTAGGGGGGGACGAGCATATTGAAAAGTTGAAAGTAAAAGATTTATATATAAAATAAGTATTACTTTACTGAAAGGAAACAAAGCAAAATACATTCTGACATAATGAAAAAAGGAAATACACATTTACACTGATGTAATATACTCCTAAATGTATCAGTACTGCTCAAAGTTTTGATAATTAACTCATCATTACTAAATTAAAAATAAATTTCATAATTACTAGTGCCTCCCATGGACATGTCATATACAGAATTTAATGCTTATCTTGATATTTGTATGGTTTATATTTAAAGTCATATTGTAGCTTTACATCGAAGTACATTTTATTGCATTCAATACATTATTATTATAGAGGGGGGGGGAATGCAAATTATGACTGAAAATTGGATAGCAGATATTGAAAGTTTGAGAAACATTGACGTAAATAAAAAAGAGTATTAGTTTTTTCCTTAATTTACCTTTATAGAAGTATTGTTACTTATGATTTGTATTATAATGCTTATTATTATTATAGTGACATTTTACAATGTAGTGACATTTTATGTTATATATGAACGCTAAAAGCATTAATATATGTATAATAAATAGATCAACGTTTCCCCTTGACGTTATAGCAAAAATACTACAATAGCTTTTTCCTGGAAATACCGATGTTTTTGAGCATTTTTCGATTAGTTTTACTTTTACATGGATTCGATAATGACATATTGAATGCAAGGGCTAAAGACGAATAATCGTTTACACAAAATATTAAAAAAAGTAAAAAAAAAAGTCAAGACTACTCATTGATATTAAATAACTTGACACAGGAAAACTGTGCGAACTAATAAGTGTGTGATATAAATAAATTTATTTTACTTATTTTCTGACAGCAGACTGTTTAGTTTCTACATAGGTACATTAAACAAGGAATTAGTTGATTAACGGTGTGATACGTATTAGGTTTCTAATGGGCATTATATTATTATTTAGACTGAAGACTATCCTATCACAGATCCTAAAATATTCGCTGCTAGTAGTGAAGGTAATGATGCGTCGATGCCGATTCAATACGAATAGTATTCGTTCACTGAGGAATTTTGGGGATTGTTTTCGAAAATTTTTATGAATAATTCGAAAGTTTAAAAATTAAACGATTATATTAATAGAAAAACTTTTGTTACATGCTGTTTTGTTGGTTGGACATCAGAGGTATTCATTGTGAATCTGGAATTTGACATACCAGGTCTGCTGAAGAGAAAAAAAAAGAATAAAAGGGGTTGCTGTGAACTTGAGAAGGAAGCCAAAACAAAAAACCGTAAGGAAAAAATGCAGCAACTTGCTCGGATGAACGTAACTTTGTTACATATATTTTTTCTCAATAATTGTTACCAAATTCTAAGTGAAAACGTTTCAGTAAAAATTACCCATTTTGGTATGTTTTCGATTTACGCTACCACGGTATATAAAGTTTTTATATTAATCTGTGAATTTAATTTTATTGCTAAAAATCATTTTGTGTAATGAATTATATAATGATATATAGATAAATAAAATAGAAGTAAAGTCTTATACTTTGTAGAACATCGTATCCTTATCAAGCGGCTTCTCCGTCGTTAAACTGAAGCAATATAACAGTTGAAATGATTATTTCACTCTTGGATAATTTTGTTACTAAAAATACTTGGGTAACTGCTACACATACAATGCACTTTCAATTTTTCCATTCTCTAACGCTATTCATGATTAATTATCACTTTGCTTACTTGTTTCAATAAAATGTTAAAAAATGAAACAGAATAAATGCAATTTTTATTCCAAACCCTATAACTTACACTGATGGAAATAAAGATGTCAACACCAAGAAAGAGTTGTGCCACATAAATGGAATGTGGTAGGCTTGTTTATACTTTGACTTTGATTTAAACTTCGCGTTCGGCGCATGAGTGAGATGTTAGTAGCCCAACTTTGAGCCTGCGAAGCAGGTACACTTTAAATATGCGCAGTAAATTTCAAGAGCGTTATTTATCGTACATATTTGACTTAGTAATATTATGATAGGCAGGAATACTTTTAAGAAGACAGTGAAACCATTACCAACAGTTCACTGAAATCTAATGAGGTCGTATAACATGGTTACGGAATGATGAATTTTCTTTAGGCGATATCGCAAAAAGACTAGGCATAGTTATTGACAGCAGTAGTCCCAGGAAGGCACTATCTCAAGAAAACTTGGTACAACCCTGCACTTTTCACAGTTGACAGAGAAGACCGCCGTATTCACCGTATGGCTGTGGAACATCGTTGTGCATCTGAAGCAGAAATTATACTGCTTTGGTTAGCTTTAGAGTAACACAGTGAAATGTAACAAATCGATTGTTTGAGGAACAGCTCGTAGAGGCACGACATGTAGCATTCATGCCATTACCTCGAAATCACTGGCACCTACGACTTCAGCGATGACATCCTATAGCTCATTGAAGGATGAAGTGGTGATGTGTTGTGTTCTGTGATGAGAGCTGTTTCTATCTTGGTACCAGTGATGACTTATATTGGTTAGAAGATGGCCACACAGTGCCTGAAAACAACCTCTGTGCGGCCTTGCCCCCCTGGATCTGCACCTGGAGTTATGATCTGGGGAACAATTTTCTATGATAGCAGGAGTGCTCTCGTGATTATTTCACGCACCGTGACGACAAACTTGTATGTCACTCTGGGGACTCAAACTCTTTCCACGGCGATTTATGAACCTTATTCAAGAGGGCGTTTTCCAACAGAATAACATGTACTCTCATACCTCTGTTGTAACCCACTATACTTTATAGAGTGTTCAGGTATTCATTGCCAGAGCTTTTACAAATCTAGCCGAATGGGACATCATTGGATGGCAACTTCAGAATCATCCGCATACAGAATTTAATGCTCTTTATTAGACCTACAAACTACAACTGGCATGTATAAGGGTTGTCCAAATGAAAAGTGGACAAGTTGAATAAAAGGAAATATTTTTTTGGAAATCAAAAGAAATTGCTATGAGTGTCATGACGTAGATACCATCATTTCGGTAGTGGGTCTATGCCTTCACTCAAGAAAGAACGCAGCTTGATTATTGGAGAAGTTATGTCCAGCTTCCTTCACTTTATCATCCAAATAGAAACGTAATGCTTTCTTAAGCAGCCTAGAAGTCACAGGGTGACAAATCCTGATTGTACGGTGGGTGTTCTAAGGCTTTTCAATGGATTTTTAAAGTTGCTTTGGTTTCACGGAAGACGTGGGGAGATCAGATATTGTTTGCCACCCTTCTCGAAAACTTTTACACCAACTGTTCCAGACGTTCGACGTAAGTATCGCTCGCCATAGACTGCCACTATTTGTTGATAAATGTCAAAATTAAATCACCTCCTGCAATCAGAAATCATACTACCTCGCGTTGTTCCAATCTGGGCGTATTCCTATATGGCACGACTTTACGTTTGATTAATTTCCTCTACCACACTAATAGGTTCCACTTTTAAATGTTGTATGCGGTGTACACATCCTACCATCCTTTGCGTCCCTGTTTAGTGGCTCTGCTATAGCTGCACTCAATCTGACACAATCACATATGTCTACTTTTCAATTGGGCAACCCTTATAATTCCATTACATAAACTGATATCCGGTACATATGGCATGAAAGTGTGCGTGCTTGAATTAAAAATTCTGGCGGTTAGACCGATGATTTATTGTACCATCATTTCACATTTTAAATGGCTCTTTTTGCGCTTACATTAGCCCGTCTTGAAGTTTTAATCAATAAAATATGTTAACTAGATAGATATACCGCAGAAATTTCATTTGTCGACAACAGTGATTTTCAACTACTTTTACCGCTGCACTTTCATGCGCAGTGAAGGTCTTGAAATGTGCCCTCCGATTTTTTTTAAAATTATTAATTAGAGTCTGCGAAAAAAAAATAAAAAAAATTTGGAACCAAATTTGTTGGCTGTTTTATAGAAATAAACTATTCAGAAAATTGTTATTGACCGTTTGACAACTCTAGAGGAGAGAGTTATTCCTTACTTCCCAAATTTGAATGTAAAAAAATTTGATTGGGATGTAATTCATCTATGATGTGGATATATCTGGATATGAATTAACTTTGAATGAAGAGGAATAACTAATTTAGCCCTGTAATAATCGAGATTTAATTTCAAAACATTCGGAAGAGTCAATTCATTTTGGATAAAAATTTGAGGCGGTTATCCAATAATACCCAAAATATCTTTAAAAATTTTGTTACAATTTTCTACATTTATTTATGTGAATTCAGATTTTCAGAATTTACAAATATAAAAATTGAAAAAAAAAACCCATCGAAACTTTTAAATGTAGATTACGAAATGAGAGTGACATTATCATTTTTACTTAGAAATATAAAAAAAATTACCAAAAACCATCAAGCTTAAATTTTGCTTTAAATGTATTCTTATAGTTCATTTGTTATTAATTATCAATAAAAATTTTGTTGTGTTTGTCGTACATATTTTAGCTAACATTGAAAATCATTATCATAAAATATTTTACATAGTGTATTTCAGATCAGTAAAACTCTTTTAAACTTATTTTATTGTTAGTTTGCCGCCAAATTTTGAAGTTTTGTATTCTGTGGCGAACAAAATATGTTGAAAGTCACAGGTTTACAATAATTTTCTCAACAATTTTTTATTTGTGTTGGAACTTTTTTTCCCGCCGGTGTTATGAATATATTAACCAAAACCATTTTACACAATTATGACCACCATTTATTTACTTCCTTTTACAAACGGAAAATCACGTGACAATCGTTGGAATTTGTGAGTATCCTACATTTACAAGTTGCGTATTTTTTCAAGAGGCTGCTTTTGTAAGAATGACATGCACAAATAGCATGCATATATATATTGCTCGGAAAAATTTATCAGCGTTTATGGAAAAGCGAAAGTAATTTATATTTCTGAATATATAATTTTATTTCTTAATGTATCATGCACGATATTCAGGTTCTTATAACCCACAGGCTTAAATAATTGGATGCATGTTAAAGCTCTACGGAACAAAAATTAAATTTTTCCTAACATTTAAAAAAATAGACAAATGTTCCAATTGCTTTTCGAAATTTATTGAATACATTTTCAAAAAATAAAAATACATCACTCTATTAAATATTTGTGAAAGAACAATGCATGAGAAGATTAACACTATTTATGAAGTACTTATTCCCATTATAATCAAACATGGGTAGTGGAAATGAAAATTATATAAAAAAGATATTAACACACTAATTTTACTATACATTACATAAAAATAATAAAACTGATTAGCAGATGACAACAAAAAGGTATAAAGAGAGAAATTTGCTTGAAATATTAAAAACTATTTGGTGATAAACATGGCAAGAACTATATATTAAAATGAAAACTCAGAATCAGAATTCAAAGTTCTGTATAGGAAAATATGCCTGCCTTATCTTCCTTAAATCAATAAGAAGTTTATAAATTCTTTTTTAATGTCTTTGGAATTTATAATCGAACCATCGAAGTTCTATCACCTCTGTTTCTAAAATATTTTTGTCCAATTTTCATTTGCGAATTTCGTTTTAAGAATAAGGTACGGAATATTGGAAATTGGTTTAAAACTCTGACACATGCTTTATCTACTTCCAGTGATGAAATGTATTCTTCATTTTTAGAATCTCATTTCCTTTCAGCAATCGTTTTGAATTTTCCTTTTTCAATGTTTTACAAAATGGTTTCCAATTCTAATGCTCTCATTTGATTTCTATATTTATTACTTGTGAATTTACGTATAATCTGTAGTGAATTGTTTTTTTTAGCAGAAATGGGTTTTTAGTTCCAGTTTTTTTAATCCATTGTGGACAGTGAAAAGAATAATATGCAGAGTTTTGAACAGTAAGGATTCTCCTTTTTCTGGGATATAAAGATTCCCTAGGAGTATTCTCATAACATATTCGAATACTTTTTTTTATTGTTTTTAAGATTTTATAACATTTGTCCCACTTTCCTGGAGTGCCTTTGAGATTTAAGTCACTTGATTTTCGATAATTATGGACAATAGCAAAACATCTCCGCAATCCTTCTGTACCTTGACGGTGAAACATCTCAGCTTTACGAACTCCCGAATCATCTCTGAAAATATTATTCGATCGCTCTTATATATTAAATTATTTATTGTACACAATGTGCAATAAATAATGTAGTTTATGACAATATTTCAATATTTATTAGCATTTAATTCTCGTTTGATTCATAACTGAAGTGCCATACAATTGTCCTTCCATAAGATTTAATATGTATGCCTCCATTTCTACGTCTTTTTATATTTTCACATTTACATCCGGATGATGGGTTTAAAGAATGAATCATCTGTACATAGCGTCTTATATTTTGTTTGTTATTTCTCGCAAGTTTTACTCCTTGAATGCTAAAATTTAGCACATCATTGAGAGCTATAAACTGTTCATTTTGATCTCAATAGTCATTGACCAGCTTCAAGATTTCTCCTACGCCGCCATTTAATGTTTGATATTATAAGAGAAGCAACTAATATTTTAATAAGATCTTCGCGTATATTACCTTATAACTTTAAGCCTGCATTTAATACAGGGATGGATTTGTGTTCAGTAGATAAGATTAAAGATTCTTTTCCGACACAAATGCCATGTTTGATTATAGAATTAGTTTAAAATCGAATCAGAATGTCTCTTTTTCAAATCAAACTCTTGCGCTTTCAATTAGTTATTATTCTAGGATATGTTTCAAAAGCAGTTTTTCATCTTCCGTTGTTTCTAATCTTTTAAAAAAATTCTAATTTATTTCATATTGAATTTGGATAAATCCAATTTGCAAGGCAATCTTGACAAATAAAATGCATCGAAAGTACAAAGATTATTTTTCGTCTATTTCTTTTCCATAAGATATTTTTCTCTCTCTCTAGAGGAAGTTGTACGCTTCCTGAAGTAAAATGATGTATATTTGTCAAGAAGCCGTAATAATTCACTTCTCGGGGGCATTTTAATACATGTCATGAGTATAGAACGCCACAAAAAGTCATTGCATGTGACAAAATGAAATGAAGTCCCCTGTACTTTCTTATAAAATTCTTTATGATAAATATAATTAGAACATATTTTTGTCAAATAGGATGTTAACGCTTCAGATGGTAAAATATCTTTTTAACATCACCTAATAGTCATTTAACTAAAATAATATGAATTATTTCAAATTTTGAGGTGGATTGGATATTGCGGCTTTTATATTTAGTGCATCTCACAGTTAGAAAATCGCCGCAGGTTTTACGACTGAAATGTTTCTTTGGTTTCATTTTCTCTTTTGTAACTTGAAGTTTTAAAACTCCACCGCAGGACTTAGTTCGGAGTTTAGGCCTAATGCCTGGCAAATCTTGTGCACCACTACCGATCGCACTATCGGTGGAGAGATCTTCTTTGACTCGGGTTTCGGTTTTATTGCCCCAATGTCTTCCTCTGTCTTTGCAGATAGTATTACTTCTATGTTAAGAGCATTGCAAATTTCGTATATCATTTTAGATTTTACTTCCGGAGTTTTGGGTTTTTTTCCCGGGCGTTTATTATGTTTTGCAATCCAAGTCATTCTTATTTTTTCCGGAGCTAATTCCACTTCGATGTTCAAAGCTTGGCAAACTTTAAATATCATGACTGAATGAACTACTGGAACTGAGCTGTATTGTTTCTTACGCTCTGGAGACGATAAGCCTGTTTGCATGGAGAGTCCTTCAAAGCTCAGTAAAAAGCCCATTTTAATCATTTCGGCAAAGGAGACGTATCCAAGGATATCGATGAAAGAAGGTAGACATCCTTTTAAAAGTGTGGCCATTGCACAAAGGGCCACGTAGTAAATAATTTCCAAATGGAAAAGAAAAGCCATAATTGTATCAATATACACAACTTTTTTAAATGAATATCACAATTCTCAAAATTCGCACAAAATTCTAAAACACTACTAAGGTAGCAATAAACAACTTTTAAATTGAGCAAAATTTAGTCTTTAATTACTTTATTGCTCTTCCGAATTGTTTAGCTTCCATTGTTGGATTATACATTTTTTTCTCTAATAAATAGAAAACTGATATTGTTGAAATATATTATTTCGTCATAATGCTTTTTTAATTTTTTGACTATTGCTGTTCATTCCATATAAATTTTGTAGGTTATTCAAAAGTCATATTTAAAAAGAAAATAGACCTTGTGATTCAATTGTATTAGTTTAAGAAGTTTAAACAACGATACGTATAAAGTCAATCATGTATCATTATTTTTACTAGAGTTAAAATTCTTTAATACATTAATTTAAATGTTCAGTAAATTGATAGCTCTTAATGCATGAATATTTCTTTATGAATGATATTAAAAATTTTGATTCGAGTTTAATAATTATATTCCATGGGTGAAATTTATCTCACAAGTGTAAAGAATTGACAAAGCAAAGCTGGAAATAAAGCATTTCTTTATATATAAATCGACTCTCATTTCTTTTTTAAATGCAATGCTATTGACATTATTGAGTGTAATAGAAATTCTTGTTATCATTTATTACGTTTACTTATTTTAAGAGTAAATATAAACTCGAGAAAATAATATTTATAAGAGTTACTACACAAGTTAAAATTCATAAAAACGCATTTTTATTCCCATATTGTGACGTAATTTGTGATTTGACTTTCCTAGAATTATATAAAAAATGGTATCCATGCCTTTAAATATATCATTTATTATGTACACATTTCTTTACATTTATTCTAACTCAAGTTTAGAGACAATGACCCTGAAAAATTAAACTATGACTAGCCTTTTGTGTCTAATTTGAAAATAACATGAAAACAAAGAGAAAATAAAACCATGAAATTTGGCGGAAATGCGCGTTTAAGAGCAAATGTTTATTTAATTCTACATAATTTCAACATAAAATAGAATTTAAATATAAAGAATTATATAGAGAAACATTATAGCTCCTTCTTCTTGGAGTCAGAAGAGCTATAGAGTAGTGGTTTCCAACCCTCGGGCCGTGGATCAGTTCCGGTCCGTGGATCAAATGGTACTGGGCCACCCAAGAAACAATAAATTGTTTCTATTTTATTTAAATTGGTGTATTTCTCTCGGGTTTGAACGACTTTCCATGGCTAAAAGGTTAACCGGGATATGACACACAACTCCTAAATCTGCACCAATACCATTCAAGAGCAAAATATCGCTAATTCCCAATCATAACAGACCCACAAACTGGTAAGGAATGGATCCGCAACCCGTTTGTCTACAAATCAGGCGAATCTAACATGTCCGTGCAAGAGGATCAGTTGCAAGAGATTGCAAATGACGATGGACTTTAAACCACATTCGAGATGACAACTCTGTCAGTGTGCTCGATTAAAGTCATGACGAAATATACCACGACAGTACTTAAATCCCTATTGACATTTCCGACAACCTATCTGTGTGAAGTGAGGTTTTCTCCAGTGACAGTAACCAAAACAAAATAATGGAATTAACCTGACATAAGCACGTATATTCCACTGATTCCAAGTCATTGCTGTTTGCCACGCTAGGTGGCGTCAATCCATAGCTCATCGGAGGACATAGTGGAGATCTGTAGTTTTTTCTGGTGAAAGCAGGTTTTGCCTTGGTGCCATTGATGGCCCTGTGTTTGTCAGAAGACCAGGGGAACGCCACAACCAAACTGCCTGCGTCTTAGACACAGTGGACCTACACCTGGAGTCATAGTCTGAGGAGCAACTTCCTATGAGAGTAGGAGCTCTCTCGTGATTGTTCTAAACACATTGACTGCAAATTTGTACGTCAGTTTGCTGATTCAACCTATAGTACTGCCTTTCCTGAACAGCATTCAAGGGGGAGTTTTCCAACAGGATAACGCTAGCCGTCCCACCGCTGTTGTAATACAAAGTGTTATACAGTGTGTTGATACGTTACCTTGGCCTGCGAGATCACCAGATATGTCTCCAATTGAGCACGTATGATATATCATTGGATGGCAACTCTAGCATCATCCTCTACCAGGACTGACCATCCAAGTGTTGACACAAGAAGTACAGCAAGCATAGAATTCCCTGCCTCAATCTGACATCCAACACTTATTGAACAATATGCTTGCCCCCTTCCATTCTTGCATTAAAATATCTGGTAGTTACACCAGTTGTTAATGTACCCTCTTTTACATTGGAAAGGGCTCTTCTCCATCTTATATTAACCTTTGATCTTGATACTTTAATCAATTAAATATGTTACCTGAACAAATGCATTGCCTAAGTCTCATTAGTCTACAATAATTTTTCATTGGTGTTCAGATTTTTTCTCTCATCAGTGTATATTGTTTACGATTTAATGAACTTAAACTTTTTATAGCAGCTATTACAATTTTATTTAGATTCGAAATATTAATACTTATCCATTGTGAATTATTCTTCCCCGCTCTTTTTACGGCATTTCAAGAACTAATTAAATGTCCTCGTACAATAGGACGAAAATCAAAATCATATGACAGTTCTTTTTTTAAAAAATATCAACCTGTCATACTAACATTTCCTAGATGTCCTTTTTCAAAAACCGATATTTATTTCGAAAATTACTCAGTGGAAAAATATGAAGGGTTTCAGTTTTTAATATTTATCGATATCGCAATCTGAACAACAAAGAATTGCTACAAGGAACAAGAACAGAATCAAAGACTGGTTGGATCACAAAAGAAATAGCTTTTACAAATAGAAATCTAGAAAGCAATTTCTGATAAGTTGAACTGAAATTCATTTTTATATTTTATTTTTGCACCAGTGTAAAGAAATGGCACTCGGCATTTCTTGGAATTCAGGTTTCTTATTTCCCTTATTTTCTTCTTAACTTTTTTCTAAAATAAAGTAAAAAAAAAAAAAAAAAACGTCTGTGGATTCTGGTCAGCCTATGGCCGCTGAACATTTGCTCGTGTGCCCTGCCCTAATTAGCCTTAATTCAACTGTCGAAAAATATTGGAGAGCACGTGCACTAATGGCATAGGTGCTATTGTAGTGTGTGGCATTTGTAAAATAAAAACTAAGTAATAAATATATTATCAAGTTAAAAATAGAGCTTAAAATTATTAAACATTGTTACTGAAACAAAATAGTTCATTTCATTAAAAAAAATACTTTGCCTCAATTTACTAAAAAACAAAATGTAAATTGTCTTTTTTTCGACAATGTGACGAAAAGCAAACATTTTATATGATGTCTTTTAGTATTCATATAAAGCTTTTTTTAAATATTATTATTGCATTAAAAAATTTTTTTTTTTGATAAAACAACTTTTTTTAAATCACGAATTGAGAAATGAACACGAAGGAATATTTTTAGCACAAATTATATCAAAACTCATTTTGTAACGGGTTCTATTCGGGTTTCTACTAGTGGTCAAGGTATCGGATCGTGGCTGGCGTGTCATGAGCTCGGTACCAGTATCACTATAAAGACCCGCCCTATAGGGTCTTTAGTGATACTGGTACGGAGGGGATGACGTTAAATTTATCCAGAGCTCAAACGTCCTCCAGTTGGTGTGGTGTGGTAGTTAAGAGAGAGAAGTGCCAGCGCAGTTATCTTGACCATGGCTCAAAGTTACGAGGTCCGTAGCTAAAAGCCCTCGTGTATAGCTGAACAGTGCTACGGTAATATTCACTCAGTCACTCACTCGGGATTCTACTAATCCTCTTGGGGAAAATACTCTTTTTAACTCTGATATTAATTTAAAAACCACTTTCTGTACAGATGACTTGATTTTATGCGAATGCAACTTCTATTTAAGTGCCAGTCGTTGAGTAGGCAAGGTAATGGTTAAGAGTTGATAGTAAGCTTAAATTCAAGTGTTGGTGACTAGTGGTCGCGCGTATCGTAAGATTGATACTAGAAGTAGAATCCAGGGTATAGTGGAAGCTGTCAACCTTACAGCGGAACGAACTTTCAGGTTAAAAGCCGGATCATACAAGAGATTAAGAAAGATAAGTGCCTTCCATATATTTGATTACCTAAATTCGGGTTAAAGTTTCTTTTTGCTTCTCGGATTTAGTTATTAAAGTGCCTTCATAAAGTGTTGTTGTTGTCGTGTCCTTCCCGAAGGGAAGGAATGAAAGTTGCCAGAGCCTGTGATACGGGTTGGACTTCTTAACGATAGATGGCGATACCACCTATCTTCACCTTCACAATTTAGGCATAGAACTGGAGGGGAGGGAAATATTCTCCAGCCCCCTGCACTCGTGGTTTCTGCTGCGACCGCCCACAAGACTTTCGGACCCACTGATTTAACGAGCACGTACTCCGTGTGTACTCGGTGGTATTTGGTGGCATCGGGCATCGAACCCAGGCTCTCTGGTTTAAAGTAAGATGCTCTAACCACTAGGCACAAAATGTTAGAAATAAAATAAAGTTAGTTATACTAAGATTAAATCTGCTTCTTCCTTGAACCCTCTCACAAACGCGTCTTCCGAGTTTAGATAACTTATTTAATAATAATAGTTAGTAACATAAAGTATTTCATCAATTAAGTATCAGCATCTTAAATATGGTTCTTTCTATTTTTATTCGAAGATATGAGTGGCCATTTTGCTGAGGTCGTGAGTTAGTGTTAGTGTTGCATCTGCTGAGACAATGCTGTTGATACTATTAAAGACTTTCAGTGTAGAGGGGTTAATGCACATTAAAACTGTCGTGGATCAAAAAATTCATGACGGTAGGGTGTGGAAATACGGATGGCAAGATGAGGTGTCGACTTCGTCTCTTGGCCAAAATTCAAAACTTCGAGGTCCTTCACCAATAGCCCTCGTATTGCTTCATAGTGTGGTGTCACGATTTCCTTCATGACTATTAAAACTTATAAGTTAAATATATAGGATATCAAAGTTCCTTAACATAATGTGGAAATTAAGAAAGGAATGTATATTAGTTCATTTGCAGTAATCATGTGACCGAAGCTCTGAATTATTAGATCAATCGTCAAATCTTTAACTAGAATTTATCTTTATTTATGTTAAAACTAAAGAACTATTAAAGTATTCGACTATCCTAAAATTGTGAATTTTGCCAAAAATTGACATTGAAAAATTGAAAATTTTTTCTTATACTTTTTGTACAAAATGGGCTGCATTTATGTAATTTTTTGTAAATTTTTACCCATTTTTTTCCTATTTTAGAAATAATAATGTCTTTTTATTCTCTTAATTATAGCATATTTTCCTTAAAATGTACTAAATAAATAAAAAAAATCCCCATAATCTCCTTTTTTAAAAAGAAAGTTGTCGCAAGGAATCGGATATCTCAAGTTTATTAATATATTTAATAATATATTTTAATTTTTCTTTCCTATGAGAGCTATCAATTTTAATTTCATCCAGTTGCGAAATAATGGTTCATTTTTTGACGACTGTACTAAAATTTTACTACATTCTTATTGACTATAAAAACTGCATAAGATTTCTGTTGATTTAAAATTATTAATCGGAGAATAACACACACACTCTTCGTTTCTTGATATCCGTACACCAAACAAAACAAATATTAAGGTTATTGAAAGTTCCAGTAAATGTTTAGCAGATATATATGAACTTTAAAAATGTTTTATAACTTATCGACAAATACACACAAACTCTTTGATAAAGGCCTTATTATTCATCGGTTGAGTATCTATATTTCTAGTATCAGAAGAATTGTGTGTGAATTGTATTGTATAAACTAAACGCTATAACACACATTTGCATATGTTCTCAAACATTAAAAAAGTACAAGGGGTGATCAAATGAAAAGGTACGAAACGACACGGTGGGTACAAATATATAGACTTTATTCAAAATATACACCATAGGCCTGAGCACAACGATCCCACTAATGAACAAGCCGCAGGATTCCTTGTTCCCAGAATTCCTGTGGCTGTGACGAGACCCAGTCCTTCACAGTGTCCTTGAGTACGTCGTCCGAGTTGAAGCGCTTTCCTTTCAGGTGTTTCTTCAGTGGACCAAACACATGGAAATCGCAGGGTGACATGTCCGGACTGTAGGACGGATGGTCCAACGTCTCCCACTGGAACTTGTCCAGTTCCATTTGTGTGAGGAGACGTGTGGACGCGCGTTATCATGGAGCAGAACCACAACCTCCGTGAGCAGCCCCGGTCTTTTGTTCTTGATGGACCTGCGTAGGCGTCGGAGTGTCTCACAGTACACATCGGAGTTAATGCTTTTTCTGTGCTCGAGTAATTCTGTGCTCGCATCATTTGGACGCCGCTTTTTATAAGAGTCTTTGCTCTCTCTCCTGCGCATGCGGGCACCCGCGCATGATCCGTTCCCAGTCAGAGTCTCCAATGGCATCCCGAGATGTCTCGCTACATTCTCCCTTGGCGGAATATGCAAATATTTAACTGTTTCATTTTTATGTCGTTTCGTACCTTTTCATTTGATCACCCCTTGTATTTACTTTTATAAGAGAACTATGAAAATCTTTGGTGTTTATACTTATTATGCCTCACTGATCATTAAAGTTAAAAGGTAGTGAGAAAAAATATGCTTGGCCATATCAAGCATATGGGGTATCAGAATACTTGCACATATTAGGATATCACTCGAATAGATTAGCCACCTGACTCCCCCGACTTGAACCATGGCTAGCGTGTCATGAGTTCGATCCTGGTACCACTAAAGATCCGCCGTGTAGGGGAGCGATGCACGTTAAATCTGCCGAGAGCTCAAACGTCCTCCCGTTGGTGTGGTGTGGTAGTTAGGAGAGAGGGGTGCTAGTTCAGGTGTCGTCCGCGTCACTTGACCATATTTCAAAATTACGCGGATCGTCGCCAAAAGCCCTCGTGTTGCTAATCAAGGCGACGTTAATATTCTCTCTCTCTCTCTCCCCCGACTTGAACTAGATTGATTATGTGTGGAATGCTTTAAGGTGCTGAATTTCAATTCCACAAATTTCTCTCTGCACACTCCAAGAGCTTAAAAGTGCACTTTTAAAAGATTTGCGTGCAATTTCACAAGACTTGATCAACACAAATCTATCAAATCAAGATGTGAGGTATGCACATTTGTCCACATCATATTAAAAAAAAATTCTCGCCAAGTGGTGGATTAATTTTTTTATCATTTTCCAATTTCCATAAATTTGGTTTGAATTTTTATATTCTGCAAAGAATAACTGCCGAACTTTGCAACTTATGTTAACTAATGCTTTGGAACGAATTTCTGACAATAATATTTTGTTGTTAAGTATGAGTTACATTTTATTTCTGGCATTATCCTTTAGTTTTGATGACCAGTGTCTAACAAGAAGAAAACTTAATTTTTATAATTTTATTTAAAACATACGTGAAAATTTTCAATACTACAGAATTAGACAAGTTAAGGTATGCGAGTCCCCTAAAATTGTGAATTTTGCCAAAACCTGACAAATTTTTTATGATTTTATTTTATAGGCCATCTTATTAGCTTTATAAAAATACAAAGTTTATTATTTTCCGTTCACTAGAACAAAAACTACAAGTGTTTTAACAAAAGCAAATGCCTTTACTTTAATCAAGATGTCATACTTTAAAACGCATTTTACTCGAAATGTAGAGTAGACCGGGGCAAGATGACGAGCGGGGCAAGATGAATAATGTCTTAATTTTTCTTTATCCCACTAGGTAGCAGCATCAAATGAACACTACTGGCTCTCCTTTTGGCCTTTCGTTAAACAATAGTATAGACACGCTGAAATCGCCTTTTTTGTGTTAGTTGTGAATCTTTGATTGTTTTTTGATGCCACAATATAACTTTTATGCATGTGTAAATAAGCTCTGCTACAGATACAGGTAAGATATAACGTTTCTCTTTAATATTTATGACTAACTTGGTTTAAATACTACCTATTACCATGAATAAATGTCAATTAATTGCCTTCCTTCAGGGTAATGAGAACGAATATTTTTAAACAGACAGCCTGGGGCAAGATGACGAGCTCGTCATCTTCCCCCGTGTTTCGAAATTTATTAAACTAACTGTTGTTGTCCATTCTATTAAATCCTGTGAACACTTGTTTGTCTGTGTGTATGTCCACGTGACCTTGCACTTCCATCTCTTTTGGGGCTACCTGCCCTGAGTTCGATCCCAGTACCACTGAAGACCCGCCGTATAGGGGCGCGATGCACGTTAAATCTGTCGAGAGCTCAAACGTCCTCCCGTTGGTGTGGTGTGGTAGTTAGGAGAGGGGGTGCCAGCTCAGGTGTCGTCCGCGTCACTTGATCATGGTTCAAAATTGCGCGGATCGTCCCCAAAAGCCCTCGTGTAGCTGAACAGTGGGACGTTAATATTCACACACTCACTCACTTTTTTGGGGCTAAGAGGTGCATCGGATCATGAAAGGTTTCATTCAAAAGGGGGTGACCAGAGGAAGGCATTTTTGCCATCCGCTAAGCCCCCCCCTAAAGAGAAAGGAATGTAATAATAATTTGTTGCTTTAGAGCTACTGGCTTTTATCTGACACCTTTTCTGTTTTTTTGCGAGAAAACGAATGCTTCATGAACTTGTAGAAAGAGCTCCACCAGGAACTGTAGTCATAAGGGCTGGAACAATGAGGGCAACTTTTTCTCTTTTTTGAGAATCTCTTTTATCTTCATGTGAAAGCAAGCAATATATCTCCTAATCTGTTGATTTTTGACAATCACAAAACTCATATAACTTTGCAGGCTATCTTATTTGCAGAGGGAAAAACATCATCATGGTTCAGTTGCCGTCGCACACATCACATCGTCTCCAGCCCCTTGTTGTGCAATTTTTAGATCAGTTAAAAACGCACTGTAGCTCAGCATGTGACAACTTTATCTTCACTCATCCAGAACAAACTATCACAGTCAAAAATATTGGTGAGGTTTTGAGCATCACTTACTTCAAATCAGATACAGTTGGAAATGCCGTTGAAAGGGTTTAAAGAATGTGGGATCGAGCCTCATGATCATCTTGTATTTAGCGAACATGACTATGCTACGGTAAAAACTACTAACCATGCTGCTGTTGGCGATGAAACTGAGAATAATAGTGGTAATCCTCAGACCCCAGTAATAAAAAACCAACATATAAACCCTCCAGAAAAACCATAACTTATGGCAAAAGCTAATTCCGATGCACCAAAGAAGCCTGTTAATGTTTTTTTTTTATTTCAAACCATGGCCTAAAACAACATAATGTCAGAAAAAAAGAAAAAGCAAATAACTGAGCTCTAGAATTCTTACAAGCACACCCATCAAAGAAATGTTAGAACAAAGGGAAAATCAGAAGGGAAAACAGGAAGCTTTAAAAAAAAACAGAGAAAAAAAGCTCGGGAAGCTAAAAAGGGAGTAAAAAAACTCAAACTGTTCCTGTAGGCCTAAGTCTATAAAATCCAGGCCAAACATTCCAGTTGTATCAGCTTCAAAGGACGGTGTTATAAGATGTCCTGCTTGTGAAGAGGAGCCCTCCAACGGAAGAATGGATACAGTGCTGTAAATGCCAAGAGTGTTGGCATGAGGAATGTTCCAATGATAAAAATGGCATTTTTATTTGTGACTATTGTTAGGTACACAACTAAACACTTCAACATTACGTTACAATGCATTACGCTTAGTTTGAAACTTTGTAACATGTAAAAACACAGTTATCATTTGTTAAACCATGTAACACATTTAAAAGATAAAATATGTTCAACCTTTTTCAGTGTCACCATCTTGCCCCAAGGCAAAAGTCATCTTGCCCCAGTAGTGGGGCAAGATGACGATTTGTTAAGGCTATGAAAAAATAAAATAATCCTTAACTTCTTTTAATGGAAAAACTAAATGGTAATATATTTTAATACTACAAAGGACTACTCTAACAATTCATGTAAAATTGATTTTACCACCCTTAAAAATAAATTAATAAACAACAAAAAACTGTTAACGTCGTCATCTTGCCCCGGTCTCCCCTATGTGTGTTTTTTTTTGAAAATGCTCAAACGGGGACAGCAATTGCACAAAAAGTTTCGAAAATAATTTACTGAAGTTTTT
This sequence comes from Trichonephila clavata, assembly GCA_019973975.1. NCBI lineage: Eukaryota > Metazoa > Arthropoda > Arachnida > Araneae > Nephilidae > Trichonephila > Trichonephila clavata. Next base: position 23,599 of record BMAO01035037.1, read on the forward strand.
TGTGTATGTTTAGTATAATATATGGTAGAAGTGTTTTCACCTTCAGGTTTATCAATCGCTGTTTTATTACAAAATTTAGTCTCTTATATTAATATAACCACTGTTTTTTTAAGCAATTTCACATAATAACTAAGATAAAGTGGTCTAGTTTTTGTAAAATTAAAATATCTCTTATCCTGAAGATCATTTCAAAACTGAATAACATAACAACACATCAGAATTGAAAAATTGAAAATTTGTTCATAAACTTTTGGTACAGAATAGGTCCCGTTTATGTTATTTTTTGTAAATTTTTACCCATTTTAGTAATAATAATTTCTTTTTCTCTTAGCATATTTATCTTAAAATGTACTAAAGAAATCTAAAAACCCCAAAAAATCCCCATATCTTCATTTTTTTTTTAAAAAAATGTTGTCACAAGTAGCCGGATACGTTAACTAAAATTCTTTTTCGTAAGAAAAATGCATGAAGGTAACTGGGATGGGTCTGCGACAAGGAAAAATGAACTTTTTTGCACCAAAATTTAAATGGTTCTCACTTACTTAAATTAAAACAAACGGAAGTAAAATTTTTACATTGAATTATCTGCATATTTTTGTATCTGTTAATGTAAAAAAATTCCATTTTAATTTACAAATAAATCTGTATGAGCAATAATTAATCAATAACTATTTTTTTATTTTCAAGGCATGTTCTTACCTTTAGGTACTTTGCATAAAATCCACTGCATATATAGCTATAAAATTGTACAGGGTTTTTGCAAACATAACAATCCATAAAATGAACGAAATGAAATTTTCAAAAATAAATTCCTAAAAACTAGAATTTTTTTAAAAATTTAGTGATTCAAATTTCCTTTAACTTTTGTGCAAAAATTGTGCTATATCTAAAATTTATGAATGTTTATTTGAAAAAAAATTCGTTCACTTTTTTGAAATTTTGTGGATCTAATAGTACACAAAATATCAGCTCTATAGGTAAAGTAGATTTTGAGAAAAGTGTAACGGAATCACCAAAAAAGGCATTTTAAGAAAATTGCAAATAAAGATATTTTCATCTAATTTGTAAAATAATATTTTTTAATACAATATAAAGCCATACCATTATTGATTTGATTATTTTGCATCATTTCTCAGTTTTTAAATTGTAAGTTTGAAATTCTAGATTATTTAGAAGTCTTTTTAATTATTCTTTTCTTACTTCATCAACACGTGTTATCAACGATTCACACCTTCTTCCATCTAAAATACCAAAGTTTTATGACTATAAGTTTTAGTATTTCTACTTCACTTTGAACATCATCATTACAGGATATTACAGAATTCCTTACACATATTTTTGCTGTTATAAAAATGCACAAAGAAAATGTCTTTGATGAATTTAAGAAGTGTTAATTTGATGTCTAATTTAAATGGAACTCTATTTTTTTAAAAATTATAACAAAATACTTTCTTTTTTTGTTTTTATACATATGAATATTTATTTATTTTAAAATAAAACCAACAGTAAAATAAATATATAGAGTTATTCATGAGCATTCAAATGCATTTAGGAAAAACGAAATGTCTATTTTACAAGCTGTGTATTTAACTTAGAATAATCCTCAAGATCCCCTTTGTACTATATCCACTTGATTTATAGTTTAAAAACTACACGGAGTATTTATAAATTCAAAACTAGACACAATTAACATTTCAAAAAAATTATTTTAAAATTTTGTAGCTTATCATTTAAATTTTCCGTAATATTTGCACAAACAATGTAGAATTTTCATTAAATTTGACTATATATATAGAAAAATCACATTCTTTGTATAGAAAAATTAGTGTTTTACAATAGATATTAAATACAATAGGATTTTGAAGAAGGTGTACCTGAATTACAGTTACATCACATTTGCTTACAATTTTAAAATTCAATTTTCTAGCATTCTATTTATCGAATTCTCACAAATAATGTCTCTGGATGCTACAAAGTGCCCTCTATTTTTTAAAAGTAAAATAAAGAATGCAAAATTTGAAGCACCTTCCCGTCCCTGTGCTTGCCTTATTTCCTTTTAGAAATGAAACGCTCTCTAATCACAAGCTGTTGAAGGAAAAAAATTTCAATAAAAATAGATTATGTGTGTCTGATTATTATGAAGTTTTTTTTTTTTTTGTCAATCATGTAGTTTGGTGGTTTTCTGACTGAGAAAAATGGATTACTCAGATGAATTTGAAGAATCAAATCTACATTTTGGAAACAGACAAAACTTTAGTTTTCACACATATTAAATAAATTTAAGGTTTTCTTAATATAAATACTTAACCTTTATCTTAGACATTTCTTTAAAGTCTAAATGTTACAAATTATTGTTATAAATTGTTATTTGCTTAATTTCTATGAAATGATTGGAAGGAAAAATAGAGGGTACAAAATTAGATTACAATGATTCGTGCGTATTTATTTAAGAATCATATTTTTTTTCTTAAAATCTTGATGAACACAGAGTAGATATTTTTTTTTATTTATTAGTTCTTCTTACTAAGAAAAAGATTGAAACATTTTATTTTTATCTGATTTTTTCTTCTTTTTTTAAGTATAAAATATTAATAAAAAATTTGTCTTATTTATGCAAACGTTACCTGTTAAACATTATATTTTAAAAGTTATCTGTTTTCGAAAAATTTTAGGAATTTTAACATAAAGCTTAAAAGAAGGAAATGGAATTTTAAAATGTAATCACGCAACACACATTTAATCTATTATAATTCACTTAATTTGTTTTAGTAACTGAAAAAGTTTTCTTGATATAATGAGAGCTAATACATCCTATTTTTAAATAAATATTAAATTATGGAAATGATTTTCAGATATATATATAATAAAACCAGCTAATTTAGTATAATAAAAGCTGACATTTAGAGCAGAGGTAAGTTAAAGACAAGTTGTAAAATGAACAGCACATAAAGATAATTCATTTGAAAGCAAAAAAGAAAAACATTTTTGAATTATGTATATTAGTTTTTTTTTATTAAAGAAACATATTAAATTTTTCCTTCATAAAACATCATTGAGAAATATTTTCGATACAACGAA
>BMAO01035038.1:0-29765 GCA_019973975.1 Trichonephila clavata
ATATATTTTAGCCATACTGTTCATTTATTTACTCTTCTTTTCCTTTTTATTTCATGTGTCGCCTTTATCGGCTTTGTGAATCACTAAAATTGATTGCTTAAGACTCTTACTTTCTACCACGTATTGCAAGAGAAACAATTCTTTCTGATTTAGGATATATCGAAACAACTTTTTTTTAATCGTTACTTTTTACCTCTGTTATTGCAATAAATAACTTTATATGTAATTATTGATTTCATGGTCATTTCTGGAAAATAGCATGAAATCTGCAAACTTTTAAGTGCCTACATAATTAAAAACTATTCAATTACTCTACGTAGAATATGTTAGATGTATTTTCATTTGGCGTGATTCTGAGGTAGGCGCGAATTCGGCCTTTACCTCCGGCGTCAGAACCGTAAATGCGTACTCAGTTATAATTCAACCAGTGACCTTGGCACATACTTAGAAAATCCATGAGAACGAAGAGTGCTAAAGCTACAAAAATGAGCTCACGGTATAGTAAAGCGACTATGCCAGACATTTTTCAAATAACAGTAGCGCCCCTAATGGCGACATTTGGAAGGTAAGGACTGTAAATGAAAAGAAAAGAGACAGAATAAGCTTTCCAGGTAAAATGTTTTAGAACATCAATTAATTAGTACGAATTGAGACACATTTGGTTCTATAAATAGAATAAATTGTCACCTGTATACCCAAAGTTGTCCGAAGTCAAAATTACTCCATTTTGTGTAAGCGTTTGAAATATATAGCCATAGTTATGTTGAAATACTTACAATTTATCACATAAAATACGTACTTAAAGTCAATAAAACTTGATGACATCACTTAAAAGAATCGTAAAAACAAACTGTCGCACAATGATAACAAATTAATGTCGAATATGTTCAAATAATTCGCCGTTCCTCACGATAATGTTTGAATTCGCGAGACCAACGGGAGGATGTTTGAGCCACTACAGATGTAACGTGCAACAGCCCCTCTACACAATGGGTCTTTTCTCAGTATGGTATATGTCACACTACTGCAAGTATCTCTGATACGACGAAGTAGATTCGGAAGACTTGTATATGAAGTTCCACAAACCTGGTCTTTTTTGCAGGCCTTTCAACACTTCCACCATACCGGATAATTTGCTGTCCTATCCAATCTTTGAAAAACCTTCAGGCTCAACTCAAGCTGTCTGATGCCCAGAGGTACAGTCATGTTGGAACCACAAGGGTCGAAATACGGACATGGAAATGGCATTTATAAAGCCAGATACGATATCCTGTTATAATTCTAATTATTATTGTCCGTTTAATGAACTTTCATAGTTCGCTTAGCGATCCTTCCAGATACTGTATCACACGTTAATGGACCAAAGCACTTAGTGTCTGGTGAATAGTCCCCACGAGGAATTTACCATCGTCCAGTAATGGGCATTGTGTCGGCTTAATATTCAAAGTAAGCTAAAAAGGTACCTTGTCTAACCAAACAATATTGAACAAAAAATTTTAGTTGGACAAAATCTAATTATTTTTAGGTATATAGGGTAACATTTATCTCTTATCTGTGTGAACGAAATGTTGTTTTGTAGTAAATAATGGCCTCTAAAACTATCTCATTGAAAATTTTGCTCTATCTCTTTTCATTTTCCATTTGCAATGCCTATATTCTTACTGTTGCCACTACACGTGCTGCTGTCGTTTCCATTAGGTCGGGGTTATAGTCGTTTTAAAGTACTGTGACCTCATTTTCATAGCTGCAGCTCTCTTCGTTCGCTAGTATTTTTAGATAAAAAGAACTTTCCCATGCACTCTGTATACGAATGTTTGTGAAAATAATTGATACATTTCGTGTACCATAACATACCATGTTTTTATTGCAATTAATGCATAAATTTTTATTTTTGACCTTTTTTATTTAACCTAGTTACTACACCTGACTAACACTAGACCAATGACAGGTTTCGAAAAGATACGATTTTTAAAAATGTGCCTAAATGTACAATAGAATTTAATTTATTTATAGATATGATACAATCTAAATGGATATTTTTCTTTCCTGTGACTTAAATTTGTGTTATCTCTGTTTGGTGTTATCTTTTGGCAACAATCTGCATTAAATTCGTCGGCAGTTGAAGATTTCTTTATGTAGTAATCGGTTCTAGGTCACACAAATATGTTTCAGCAAGCAGTGCCGAGATAGATAGTGGAAGTTAAGTGAACGCTATTTTCAATGTTCCTGATTATTATTTTTAATGCATCACTTTGAGAAAAGCTTATACTTCTATAATAACCAAATAAATGGCTTTTCCGTATTTACTCAAATCTAATATGCACTTTTTTCCCAATACTAATGCTACTGAAAATCAAGTGCGGCTTAGAATCAAAGCAGGGAGAAATGTTGGATGGGGTGTTAAGAGCAATTACTTGTTCATGTATGTATATAAAAGCTTAAAATTCTGATAAAATAACTAATTATTCACTTTTTACTAGTTCTCATTTTAAATTCAAGTTAATTCAGTAAAATTGGATATCGATTAACCATTTTACGCTATTCTTCATTTTTCACAAAATCTTGTTGAGAATTCGAGGCGGGGCTTACAATCGAGATGGAGGCTCTTAGATTCGAACAAGTAAGATATTTGCTTTTAGAAAAATTTGAATAACGTTTGAAATTGCTTTCAATAAGAAGAAAAACATATTGAAATTAGGCTATGATTAATATAAGGACATATAATACTATCTGTTTTTCTCAAGTTGCTTGTGAATATTAAAATTTTAACATAAAATAAATACAATATAAAATAATATAAATGTATTACATGCAGATATAAATTATTTATACTAATTTAAAAAAATTTTACACAAAATTCGCAACAATATTATTTTTCTTTGATTCTTACTCTAACATCAGCATTATCCCATTACACATTGCTACTTATATAAAAAAAATAGTGTTCACTAAATTCATACAAATTAAGGTCCCTTACTATTGGACAATTTGATAAATAAAAAAACAGTCAAAATAATTTGAGTTAATTTAAACATTAAGAACAGTCTTCACGAATGAAATTCGAAGCACGATATATAATTAATGTACGTTTTCTAAAGAAAGAACTTAAGGAAACTACTTTAAAAAATGCATTATTTTCTTCTCAGTTACAGTAAAAGGAATTAAATTACTCGAAAGCTTGAAAATTTTAAAAGAGAATATATTTTCTTTCTCTTACAAAGAACTTTTTACACATTAATGAACTAGTGTTGGATAGGAAATTGCAGATTCAAGGTATATAATGAAAGCAATGTAGTGTTTTAGTGAGATAACTATATTATTCACACACCCATTCTTTGTTTGCCTTTTAACTAAATATACTTTATTTTACTCGTATTCCGAAATATTTACTGAAATGTTACGGTCTCATTAGGCAGAAGAAAACAAGTCACATGAAACAAGTCACAAGTGAGAATTTCTCCATAAAAGGAACAAATTTTGTAGAATAAATTCACTTCAATTACGTATAAAAAACATGCACACTTTCCTTTTTTTACATTTTAAATTTTAAAACGGAAAAATTATTTTTTACTTTAAAAAGTTATTCTAATAAACATTCTAAATTATTGAGTTTTGAAAGTGAATAAAATTATTCGTAGCTATTAAAATAACTTTTTCCTTTAAGAGTTTATTACTAAAAACAAATTTTATGTTAAATTGATTCTTTAAAAAGAAATTTTTATTCAAGTCTGATATATAGTTACCAAGATTGTAGAGTAAGCACATAAAAATATTAAAAATTATTAAAAAGTACGAAAAAGCGCAAAACAAACTGTATTCAACAACTTCAAGTTATATTTAAAATAAGTTAACATAGGTGTGGAACAGTGTGGAACGGCTGAGTTGCAAGAGTGGCAAACGAAGACTTATTGAAACATTGAAAAGGATAGTAATAAATACTATTTTTTTTTACTGTTTTATTAAAATGTGGTTTCTCAGACAAGACAAACTTCTAAATTTATTTTATATATAAGTTCACTTAATTAAATTACAGTAGAAAATTATAATGCATATAGACAACACTCCCCCTTCAATTTGTGAGCGTTTTCCGAAGGAAGTGCATTCTGAAATAATATTAAAAATATTTAGAATTAAATTTTTCTAGTTACTTATTTTTATTTCATACCTAAACTTACTAACAAAATGATAAAAAAAAAGTTTTACAGTAAAAATTAAGTTTGTGTACTTTTGTTTTATTATTATATTAATTTTAAATTTCAACTACTTAGACTTGCATAAAATCTGTGCTATTTTAATGAAAATTCCATAATAAGCCTATAATTAACATTTCTTCATCTTTTCGTTTGTTGGGAAAGTTTAAAGTGGCACACATAGTTTTGTTCTTATGAAATATTGGCACTCTTCCCAAATAGGTTGGCCACCCTTGAGTTAACACGTGAACAATTTTTAGTAATTTATTTTAATAATATCAATGATATATTATAAAATTTTAGAAAATTTGTCAAGGATTTTACATAGAATTATGAAGTTAAGGTATCTTTTTTTTCCTGCTGAATTGGAAAGAAAATTTTAATCTCTTTCCCTACTACAAAAAAAATTAATGTATCAAGCAAGTCTTTTTTCTAACAGTCTTCTCTAAATATGTAACAAGGTATTCTATAAAAATAAATAAAAAAATTAAGTTAAAAATAATAGATACATTTCGAAAATAAATATTACATGCAAACAAAGTCTTCCGATATTGTTAAATATTTTTCACAAGAAAAACGTTTTAAGAAACAATTTTAAACACTTAAGGAGTATTTTTTAAAAAAAATATTAATTTGACACCAAACATTTGTTTTTGATATTCCATGTTTTTTTTAGAAATAAAAGCCACAGCATCAGCTTTATTCCTAACTATCATTTATTCAAAATTAGTTTTCAGTCAGATGCAGATCATATAGCAGTAAAAAGTTGAGTTATAAACTCAACACACACTCCAATACGAAACTCGAACTGAGAAATTATTTTAATATAGTTAAAGAATTAGTTATCACATAGGCAGTAATAGCAGGGAATTACATAACCAGTTAATTGTGATTGACAAGTATACTCTCATGAAGAAGTTGCAGGACTTACTCGTCTTGAGTAAAATTATATTAGCAATTACCTATTTAAATTGTAATTTTGGAAAAAAATTAATATTCTCAAATTTCAAGATGTTTAGAATATTTTATGGCCAGTCCGAAGTAGAACAAAAAATTTTAAAAAAATGGAAAATTTAAGATGAACCCCCATCCGTCCCCATCTGCACCGATTCAAACAGAATATAAGTTAGCGTAACGAATTTATTTGCAAGTGATGATAATGTTTTCTGATGTTTACCTAAACGGGAGAAAGACAAAAGTCGGAAAGTTGATTTATAATAAGGTTTATTCAGGATTGGTCAGCCATACGGTAAATGCGTGACACCGATCAGGCGTTGGGACCATTGATACCTGCCTGGCCCGAAGTTACCTAGCTATCGAGTGGTGTAAAGATCAATTGTTTGAGGTTAGCACCATGTACTGAAATTAGAGTAATGTCCTAATGCCGTACTACCTTCACATCAGTGGGAAAGGGGGGGGGAATGTTTTCTGGTAAGAAGACTGTAATCAACCTACAGCATTTATTCTAGTACTTCTTTAGTGTCAAGACAGATAGAAAATATTTGTCAGTAAGAAAGGAAGCAAATAAATGTGTGTTTAGGTCTCTTAGTCCACGAATTTTAACGATCACTAAAATTCATAAATGTTCAAAAAATTTACGGTCGAAAGGACCACTGGCCTCACGTGTGACTGAGCTAAATTACTTTATTACTTTTAGACCAAGTGACGAACAGCTGGGGGAACCTAGGCCAAATTTATAAAATCTTTTTTATCCAATATTTTAACAACGACATTTACTCTGATTGACGAGTATACTCATCATCACTCGATTTCCGTGATACATATAGTTGCGCGCTCTCAAACAGGGGCACCACCGTTGACTCGTTAAATGATTAATTTCTTAACAGTTCTTTTTTTTTAAAGTCTAATATTAATTCACACTTTCTCTGTATTTATAGTGTTCAAATTTTCAATCGTTAAAAAAAATCCATTTTAAAGTACTCAATTGAGCTGAAATTTTATATACACGATTATTTTGGATGACAATACAATAATTTAACTATAATTAATTGATTGACTAAACTAATTAGTCAAAGAATTACAAATGTAACCACGTTGGCATCATTTTTGGCGACTTGTGAGAAAAGAAACTAGAAAAGGTTATTTTTTCACATTTTAAAGCACTCATTTGAGCTGAAAAATTTTCTACACACTATTGTTTTGGGTAACAATACGATAATTTAACTATAATTAATTAAAGTTATTGTCTGAAATTGATTATTTAAAGAATCACAGTACAGCCACGTTGGCTTCATTTTTAGTGACTTGAGCCAAAATTTTAAAGATTCTTTTTCCCTCACATTTCAAAGCATTCAGTTGAACCGAAATTTTATATACACGATTGTTTTGGATGACAATATGATACTTCAATGATAACTAATAAAAACTAATTGACACTTAATGTTGTGATTCTGTCATATGTACATACATATTTATATTAATTGTAACTATTTAATAAAAAGTAACTAAAATAATTGTTTTTTGTTGATTTAAATAGGAATTGACTTATTTTTTTTATTTTACTTGTTAATTCCTCATAATTCTCTCAACTTACAAATAAAAAATTATTCTAGTTTGAAAAAAGAATAAATTTTATTTTCTAGATGGATGGAAATGGAAGGAACTGTGAATATTTTACCGAACTAAATACACACTTGTTCTCAAATTCCATCAGCCCCAAACACTCACTCTTTATTTCATTCCTCTTTTCTTTTGAAACACTTCCCTACGGAACACTTAAAGTTGATTGTCACAACCGAATGTTGAACTTTTAGTTTAAATCCTCTCCACTAAGCGTTCTCCCCTCCCACTATAAAAATCAACGACTCCCCTCCCCCACCCTCCACTTTGTACAAGAGAAAAAAATTCGAACGAAAAGTGAAAGAAATTTTTTTATTGAATTGTACCTTTCTTTCTACGGAACCCCCTTCTCGGACACTAACTTTTATGCCCTTAATTTTATACAAGTAGATCCGTGAAAACACAACTTCAAATACTCCAATGTAAGCGTGTATCTGCGAAAAGGTTAAGATACATTGTGTACAAATGGACAAAGGTAAAAAAAAAGCAGAGACGTAAAAGGAAATTTAAAATGTTATTTTTCATTTGCTTTTAAGTCGGTAGGGATTTTCGTCTTTTAAAATCTTCTTTGAAACATTGACAGGATAAATACACGAAGAGATTGGGGGCTTATCGATGCACAGTTCCCTATAGAGTTATTTTCCATTTCATTAATTTTAAATTTACTTGCAGAATAAATGTTTATGTGCAAATATATGTGAAGAGTCCACGGGAAAAAAATTTATTTCATTTGTGATGAACTGATATAAAAGAAGTAGTTTGCTCTAATATGAAAGCAAAATCTTTTTGAGGCAACCTGGGGGAAAATCTTTGTTTTTTCATTTCCTCTATCTGGCTTTAGCTGCATTAGGGATGTTTTCATCTTTCGAGAGAATTTATTTGGATTACGTAGGGATATGTTTTCCCTGTAAAAGAAGTAGCAATAAAAATGTCTTGTTCCTAGGTTGCAGTTGGTTTAAGTTGTAAAAAAAAATAGCAACTTATGGTCAAAATTCAAACCAGTGAAAAAATCAGAATGATATTAAAAGAAAAATAAACCAAGCTAGAAAATGTCATTGTACTTGAAAATGAGGTCTTATAGGTAAATATAATGTTCTTTTTTTAAAAAATAGTCACAAAGCTGCATATACATCTTTAGTGTTTATCAGAATTGATATATACTAGTACACATACCAAACATATTACTTTAAAAAAATTTGGCATATTGTTATAGCATTAAATTTATGCCTGCATTGCATCTATAAGTGACATGTTTTAAAATAAGTACCAAGTTGAAAAAAATACTCTCAATGGCTCAATCATGACGATCACGTGATAAAAACACACAAACTCGTGTTCTCCATTGAATTCAAAACAGACATCAAAGTAATTGCACTTGTTGTTCTGTTTGTAAAACTTGGGTGAAATTTCACATTTTATAATTGGGTAAAAATGTTCAAATGTTATAAAAAAATAAATTTCTTCAAAGATTTTAAAATTTTTTAAAAAATCTTATTTTATGCATGTATTTTAAATAAAATGCATTTTGTCTACCTAAGTGCATTTGTTGTTGACAAATTAGTAATTTTTTACAAGAAAGTTTCTGAAAAGATCAAAAGTTGGCAACAACAAAGCGTATGAACTGATTAGCTGATAACACACGATTACTTTTATCGTGTTACTATGACGTCACATGAGATTTTGAACTGATTGGCTAAAAAACACGTGGTTATCCTTATCATGTGACTATGACGTCACATGAATTGAGCCCATTGCATTGCAGTTGCCATTCTAAATACTCAAACAAAGTAAATTCATCTAATAGATAGCAACAGATACCACTAGAGAAGAATTGTCTTGAGTAGATATTTTTATGTGCAATTATATAAAATTCTTGGATGCTTAAATGCTTTGGAGCTTGGGAAAGCAGGCATCTTAAGATATCATTTTTAAAGAGCTTCCTAAATTTTTAAGTGCACTAGGGGAAATAAGATAATGCAGGCTTGTCGATTTGTCTCATATTGAGTTCCGAAAATGCTAATTGAGTTACTCAAAATCAAAGAGGGCAGTATTGGTAAAATTAATACAAGCAATTTTTAATAGGAAGATGAACTGTAAAGTATCAGATAAAACCCTCGATAAACTATTTGTATGAAATATTGATTTTTTTTTTACTCTGAGAACATTTATAAACCCCATGCACCACAAAATATAACACGGAAGCTTAAGAGCGAAGCACATTTCACAAAGGAAAGAAGGAATTTTTAAAGTCAAGAAGGATTACAACACAAACACCCATGCTTTCTCCGGGATTCGAACCCAGGCCGTACGGCACCGCAGTCAGCGTCACAAAACACTATACCGAATGAACGACTTTGTATTATGTTTTGCGAGACATAAATGCTTGCTTCAGTTATCATTACATACAAAAAGTTAGTTAGCTTTATTTTTTTACATTTGATTGTACCAACTTATTTAACCTTTATATCGGATAGTACATTTTTTCCTTCTTAATACCTTTCAGGAGATATTTCCTTTAAATAGGTACAATTTATGTCCCTGAGTGATTTTCTCAGTGTAATTCATCTGAGTTATTTCTCTCGGCTTTTTCATAGTCTCTTGAACAGGAAGGATTTGTCTACAGATTGACTTATTGATCTCGCAATATGTTTTCGACCCTATTTCATAAGGTACTTGCATCATAAATATGGCGCAAATATTGCCTCCGTAATCTAATCCGAAACAACCTAAAATTTGCAACATTTTTTTAAAAAAAAAAAAAATCTACTCTTTATAATAAAAACTCTTTCTGTTGCCAAAGAGCAAGCTATAGAAACATTTGTTTTATTTTTTAAAAGTGAAATCCTTCAATTCCTACTATTAGCTCACTCTCTCTATATAGATATTTATCTTGTTCAAATTTTCAATCGTTAATAAAACACTTTATATTCATCCAATCAAGTTCAAATAATTTTTTTAAACTTATAGGGGATGACTCTTCATGTTAATATAGTGTTTTCAAACATTAATTCATTAACTATCAGTTAATTAAATTAAATTAATTACCGGTTTTATAGACGCCAACCTAGATCCGTCTCCACATTGTTGGAAGAATGTAACTGTTAAAAAAATGACAAAAGTTGGCGTAGAAAACCGGTTTTTCAGCCAAACTAGCCAAATCGGGTGTGCATTGTTACAACAATGTAAACAAATCATGCTCTTTTTTCAATTCTTACAATTAATTTACTCTCTCCCTATATATGTATGTATCAAATCAAATTTCCAATCGTTAATAAAGTACTTTCTATTCATCCATTTAAAGTAGGAATTGGCTTTAAAAAATTTGTTAAGGTTCCTTGTATGAGCAGAAGACTAATATATTTGCTGTATATGAATTATACTTATTTTAAACTTAATTATGGCTCTGTTTTAATCGAATTCTTAATCGTGAATTATTCAAAATAAAATAACGAATACGTAATCCTTACAATTTTTTTATATATTGTTATAGGTAGTTTTATTATTGAAGACTTATTACAAATTTTAGTTATAAACTGCAAAATTTTGATCGTTATTTCTATTTTTCACTTGCGGTGTCACATTTTACACTTCATTTTCCTTTTAGAAAGTTTTCATTCAAGAACTTTTCCCAGAAGCGTAACTTATATATCCTTACAAAAAAAACACACATATATTTTTGTGTGTTCGTTCCATCATTCATTGGAATATTTTATTTGTTGCGGCATATTTGTTTTTGAATACACGAGAAACTCTTTTTAAACCAGTGTTGTCTTGATATAAAAAAGTACAATAGTGTGTAGATCCGAATGCTTTGAACTGCATTTATATTTCATCGCAACTTACAATAATCAAAAAGCCCTTTTTTGTATTTTATTCCTAGCTTTTGATTTCCATCCTTATAGAAAACTGGCGCCTTATTTGCCATCTATTTCAGTACACCGTCATCTTTAACATTTATCCGGATACAGCTTTACTTTTATTAAGCGTAATAACAAATGATTATCAGGATCACGTATCTTTTTTTTTTGTGTGTCAATCTGACACAAAAAGATCCTACAACCAATATCATACTTTATATTTCAGAACAATCTCAATTTAAAGTCCATCTCTTGTTCGATATAACACCTCCCCAGGAAAATAAAGACAATGTCTACAATTAAATGCAATTTTACATTATATTCACATTGCAGCAAACTGAAACTATATACAGTCTACTCTTGATTTTTCGAAGTTGGAGGGACCAATGAAAAACTTCGAATTATCAAGAGTTCGAATTATTAAAATGGTAGAGAAAATAATTCACAAAATACACGAAGAGAATTTTTTTTCCTAACACATTTAAATTTGTGAAACTATGTAATAAAACAAAAATTGTACATATGTATAAAATTATTTTAAAGAATTTTTAAAAAGTACATACTATACAGTATAAATATTTTACAGAAGTTAAAAGTCCTGTATTAAAAGAATACATTCAGTACATTCATACACAATTCTATGCATCTCTTCTTCACAATAACGGACCATCCTTTCTGAATACATGTATAGTAAGGCCACGTGTTAAACGAAAGATGTGGACGACTGACAACAGGTGCGGTTGGTCTATTGTCCACTTAAAGGAATAAAAACAATAAAAGTGTCTTTTTATCTGGGGAACCTGAAAATACTAAGAAGAGGTAGCGGACAAAAAAATCATCAAAGAGACTACGTTACAGGGTAGGCACGCAGAGGGAACACAACGCAAAACTTGCAAGCTCCAACCTGTTTATTATGGGACTGCAGAATGACATTTAGTGTTCCAATTGTCGAGAGTTTTATATGATAACTTCGAATTACAGCGTGTTGTAATCTGGACAGCAGCAGATTTTACTTCGAAATATGAAGTGTACTAAAACGTATTGTTTTAATTCGAAATATCAAGAGTTTTCTGGGGACTGAGGGTATACTTCGAATTATCGAGAGGTTCGTATTATCGAATTTTCGAGTTATCGAGTGTCAACTGTATGCAAATTATTAGAAGTACCATTCTTTTATAATTCTGAGTTTACATACGGCAACAAAACTTAAAATGAATGAGAAGCAAAGTGACATACCCTCTCTTAACTACAGAAAAAAATCACTAACTTATGCAAGATAAGCATTAATATCACATCATCGTCTCAGTAGAACCGTCTATAGTAAACGATAAAAAAATATTAAACAAAGAAAATTTGGAAGGGATCGAAATATTCCTGTTTTTAAGAAAATGGACTCTGTATTAAGCGAAGCAATTTCGGCAAAATTATTTTATTTCATTTTCCAAAATTTTAAAATTTAGAAAGGATTTATTTTCCTCTTTTTGTTATAAATTCTCAGGAGCAAGAATTGAAGCACTGTACTTTTTCAGACACTTTAAGTATACCAGTCTTCATATTGTACATAAATACTAACTTTATATAGGTTTGGGAATTTAATTTTTGAATGATTTATAAGTGCATCAAATTTGTGCCATACTTTGTGCCTCACTATTTGTATCCTATATAAGTAAAAATGTTGAAAGGATTTTCTTTTCATTATACTGCTATGGAAATGTCGAAGGTTGTTCACTCCTTTAGCGAATAGTAATAGAACACGTTGATAATAAGACAAGCAAATCCTTTTACAAAATTTAACGTTTTGAATTTAATTTGTAAATAAATCTTAATTATTTTTAAAAGTTAATAAGGAGCTTCCATTTATAAAATCTCGAGTTGTTACAAGGAAAATGAAAAAATTATATGCGAAATCTTTTTAAACACGCGAATCACTTTATTAGAGAGATTTATTGTGTTTTATTCTACTTCAGTACAATTCAACTTTTCAAAACCATATTTTAAAAAAAAATGTTAAAATAGGACGAATTAAAATCGTCAGAGAGAGAGAAATAGTCTCATTTAACCAAAATCATTCTGAGTACTGCATTAAACGTTATTTAAAATATTACATAACCTTATTTTTGAAATAGAGCATAGCTTTTTAATCTTTGTTTATTTTACAATAAGAGCATGATGTAGAAACATATCTCGAATTTGAATGAATGATATTTAAATAAAAATTAGTTTCTTTCTGCATGCTCTTCAGTATTTATTTCTCTCTTTCTTTCGTAACTCACATTGTAAGATATAAATTAATTTCACCTTCACTCGACACTTGAGTGAAAATATGGGACTTATTCTATATAAATATAAATGATTAAGTTCTTATTCAATAAAGGTTACCCTTGCAGTTGTCCCCCTCTGTCACACACACCTTTAGATTTCTATATTTTTTTTCTTCCTGATTTTATACATGTCAATATTCTGTAAGGTATTCCATTATTTATTCAACTAACAAGTCTATCGATGAATTTTTATAAATAGAATGACACATGTTCATGTATATCTCGCTCTAAAATGTTGACACAATAAGCTTCAGAAGTGTTTCTAAATTTTTTTTTGTTCAAAAATTTGATTATTAATTGTTTTAAAAAATCCCTTCACCTTCAGTTTTGTGAAAAATAACGTATTATATAGAAATAAAGTAAACTCAGTGGCACAACAGCCCATGAGGGCCAAGGCCTACTGTACCCATCTCTGTTTCCATGAATTTGGGCACTGAAGTGCATGAACAGATGTTCCAACCAGGTGGTCAGTATAACACGAAACCCTCAGTGTTTAGTTCCCAAACTAGCTTGGTATTCATTGGTCGACTCACTAAAGGGATTGGAAGGCTGAGTTGACCTTTCCCATTCCGTGGTTTAGACCCCGGACCTGTGGTATGGAAGCGCGAAACACTACCACTCAGCAATTATAAGGGACACGTGAAAGTATTCGACGTGTGTATCCATGGTTGCGTAAGGTCAGAGATAAAAACAACAATATTTAATGAGTGAAGCACATACAAAGTTTGTTACAAGAAATACCCCATGACGTTTAGACTGGCGTCTCATTGCTTAGTAAAGTTACAAATTCCGTCAGCGAAGAACGATGTCGTTTGATCATGGAACCAGTTCAGCCTTTACGCCATCATAAGACTGCTGAGCTTTGAATGATTAGGGTTTATGTGAGTCGGGATATTTCCATTGGATGCTGAAGGTTGAAAAAGGCGACACTAAGTTTTATCCTCTACCACTATGTGCTGGACAAAGTCGTCAACGACATCACTGTAGCGTAAATAAGTCGTAAGCTGTGGCCCATTCCGGTGGCCGCGGTAGCCAAGTGGTCTAGGCATCGGATCGTGGCTAGCCTGTCATGAGTTCGGTCCCAGTACCACTGAAGACCCACCAAGTAGGGCAGCGATGCACGTTAAATCTGTCGAGAACTCAAATGTCCTCCCGTGGTGTGGTGTGGTAGTTAGGAGAGGGGGTGCCAGCTCAGGTGTCGTCCGCGTCACTTGACCATGGTTCAAAATTACGCGGAACGTCCCCAAAAGCCCTCGTGTAGCTGAACAATGGGACGTTAATATTCACTCACTCACTCACTGGCCCATTCAGACTTAAACATTTCCAGTGTTAAAAACAATTACAGCTTACTGATCCGTTTTGGACGCAGTTTCATCCATTCCAGCCATTATTAAATAAATGTCACGTCTTTACGAATGCAGTTATCACAAATCTTTTTTTCGAACGTGTGTACGTGGTACATACACCAGCGCTTCTCAAACTGTAGATTTAAAAAATTGCAACTTTCCTAAAGGGAAGTAAAACAAAATATATTTTCAGACATAATTAAAAATAAAATGCACATCTACACTGATATAATATGCTTATAATGATATCAGTACTGTACAATATGTTTTTTATAACTAAACTCACAATACTAAATTAAGAACAAGTTTAAAAATTACTAGTGACTCATAGGCTTGTCATATACAGAATTTAATGCTTTTCTTGATAATTGGTACGGTCTATGATTAAAATAATTTTGTAGCTTTAACGTCAAAGTGCATCATTATTGCACTCAATACATTTTTATTGTGCGAAGGGGGGCTCGATTAAAATGATAGAAAATTGGGTCGCAAGCATTGAAAGTTGGAGAAGCACTGACATACACCTTCACTATCATGTTTGTTTCACGAAAATAAATTGAAAATTGTTCGCATGTAAAGCTTCGAATCCCTTTCATTTGAACACATCTAATTTATAGAAAAGATTTATATAAATTATTTGAAAAGCTGTCCTTAGTCAGCAATGTTTATAATACTGTAGCACACACACATCCATACTTTTATATTTTTTATATATAATTATATTATTTTAATTTTTCCTATATCCTTTTAAAATCTATTATCTGATTAACTTTAAATTCTTTTCAGTTTTGATCAGGTTTATTCATCTCTCTTGTAGAGAAATTTTGACTATATATTCTCATGTATTATGTGGCTGAATAACGCCTATGTATGTTAGAATTATTCTAAATGGATTTCAGGTCTTTTATAGATCTTGCTATTATTTAGCATATATATACATATATACATACATATATGTATATATATATATGATTTAGTTATTAAGGTAATTTTTTAACGATTACAACAACCCGAAAAAGAAGGAAACTCTTATAATTTAAACACACATACATAAACAGAGAAGAAGCAACACAAAAAACAGGACAACGACACATACGGATTTAAAGGACGTTCACAAAAAAGCATTCTTTATTCGCTCCCAATTTCTCAGCTCTTTATAGTTTTCGTCAACCTGTTAAAATCCTTTTATTTCCGGTAAAGGCTTTTCTGATTGGAACGAAAACGTGTGTGATACAAGACTGCATTATCCTGGGTTAAGAATCTTAATGTTTCAGTTTCGAAGAGATAAAACTGCAGTTATACGAAAGAGCGTATTATATATAGGTTAGGCGGGTAAACTAAAAATTATTTTTCTCGGGAAGTCTTGGAGAGCTTAAGACCATTATGAATTAAAATCCCTCGAGAGAAATTGTAAGTGAATTACTACATATGTATAGTTTGATTGATTACATTGATTGATTGGATTTTAGTCTTCTCGTTCTTCTATTTTAAAGTTTTACTAATTTATGTGTCTCTTTTTCAATATATCTGCTACCGTTAAAATGTACAATTCAGTTATTTCATAGAATAACTAGGTATTCCATGAAATAACTAGACAAGCGAGTTAAAGCATTATAATAGATGAAAAATTTCATACTTTACCTAGTTATTCTATCAAATAACTAAGGATAGACCATTAAACTGAAATATAAATATAACTGTAAATATATTTTATTAATTAATTGGTCATAAATAGATAAAATCTCTGGAAAAATATATTTATCTCTTTTGCGGATAACTAATTGATAAATAATGAGGGAAAGCAGATTGCTCGTATTGCTAACACTAGTTAAACAGAAAGGGAAAAAAGAATATGTAGCAAAAATAGATTGTATTTAAATATTATCAACAAAAATTAATGATAAGAAAAAATGTTGCTTCAAAAAAAACATTATGTGGACCTTTTTAAACCAAAATGTAAGAGAATATTAATTTAAATTTTATGAGATACCTTATATTTTCCTTTTCATTATTTTTTAGAGAAAGGATTGCTGTGATGACATACTTTGGATTGGACTGCTTATTATTTTTGAAACAAGCCCATTTTTTACAATTACGCTTTTTTTTTAAATCCTTGTTAGGTACCGCAACTTAAGCTGTTTCAACAGATCGTAGAGTTGTGTCAATATTTGGAACTTCTTCAATGAAATTAATTCTTGCTGACATATGCTGAACTGATATTTAGAGTACAATTGTTTTATTCGGATATCTCTCTATATATAGTTCCTAATCAGAAAACTCCTTTCCTAAAACAGCTAGAGCTGGTAACATATCCATACTATCAAAGCAAAAGGGTACGAACCATTACACATTAAAACATTTTAACAAGTTGTAAGTACAAAAAGAATCAGCTTCAACGAAAAACCGGTCCTGTATAAAGCAACACAGTTGATATTTCTTCATTAAAACAACTGGTATAGAATGTGAAGTTTTTAAATCATCTTAATTTCTAATTTCGTATCTTATTTAGGAGCAGTTATTAAAATTAAATCAGTAAATTTCAAGCTATACAATTCTATCGTACTCTACGTTTTTATTTACTTTAATGAAATTAAACCGTAAAATTCATTTCTAAGAACTGCGGAAGCTTTTGAAATTTCAAGAGAAAAATAGTTTGTCATCCTTCTTTACTTTATTTTAATCTGGCTCAGAAAATTCCATAACTCAACACTTATTTTATCTTAAGAATCTTTGCGGAAGAAATTCGAAGAACGAACTCTTACATAGCGTACATTATTGGAAATAAACATGAGTTAACTTTAGGAAATGTTTCTTTCCCCTTAATGACACACTAAGGGAAATTAAACCTCTCAAATTCTTAAAAATAACGTAAGCTAGTAGTCTTTTTCAAAGAAATATTTTTTATATCTTAATGGGGAAAACGTGTTGGGCAGCAAACAAAAAAACTCTAGCTGTCTCTATAATTTGGCACATGTAGCACTTTTGAAAAATAATTACATTATTACCATTTACTGCATAGCTATTTAGGGATTCTTTTCTCCGTTTTACTTTAAATTTATAAATATTTTCTACAATTCCACTTTTATCTAAGAGAAACAAAAATACAAGACAAAGAAAAATAACCTTAATATAATAAGGGTTCTTATTTAAGTATACGCTTTATACTTAATAAATTTCAAGTAAACTTTAAAAAGGCATAAAAGTATGGTCTGATATACATTTTTTTTACCTTTTCAGTCTTTTTAATTTTAAAATAAATAAATTTAAGGCTTAAAAAATTCTTCAGGTATACATCATTTAAAATTCAACGAACTAGTAACATAAAAAAAAATTTTTTTTAGTCAATTCCTACTTAGATCAACAAACAAAAACTTTTTTAGTTGCTTTTTATTAAATAATTACAATTAATATAAATGTGTATATATATATGACAGAATCCCATTGTAAGAGGTAATTAATTTTTATTAATTATCATTAAAGTATCACATTGTCATCCAAATACAATCGTGTGTATAAAATTTCAGTTCAACTGTTCAGCTTTGAAGCGTGAGAAAAAAAATCTTTTATTTTGATCCAAGTCGCTAAAAATGAAGCCAACGTGGCTTAATCTGTAATTCTTTAAATAATTAATTTCAGTCAACAATTTTAGTTAATTATAGTTAAATTATCGTATTATTACCCAAAACTATAGTGTATATTAAATTTTTCAGCTCAAATTAGCGCTTTAAAATGTGAGGAAAAAAACTTTTCAAGTTTTGACAAGTCTCCAAAATGGTCGCTAAGTCACCAAAAATTATGCCAAAGTGGCTGTATTTGTAATTCTTTAAAAAATTACGTTTAATCAATTAATTATAATTAAACTACTGTATTGTCATCCAAAATAAGAGTGTATATAAAATGTCAGCTCCATTGAGTGCTATAAAGTGCATTCTATAAACGATTGAAAATTTGAACAAGATAAATATAGAGAGTGTGTGAGCTAATATAGGACTTCTTATCAAATATTTGCTATAAGTTTTAAATTAATAAATAATAGTTTAAAAAAACTGAATGAAATACCCTGTTATAGTTAATCGATTTAGGTTGTGAAATTTAATCTTTTAATCACCAAATCTGTAATTTAATCGCTAAATCTGGAAATGGGATCTGAAACTAGTCGCCAGATGCCGGAATGGATTTAAAAATGGTAAGTCGTTCACCCTGATAATCCTGATCAGGACAATGGAACAGAATAATAAAATTATTGTATTGCATCGGTCCTGGACAAGTGAGCAAAATATCGAATTAATCTGATCTTTAAAAGTTGGTAAAAATTTAGTTCAAAGATTCCGTTATAAACAAGTGAAGTTTATAAAAGGGTTTTAAAAATTGTTTATACATTAGAGTTCCAAAAACTCAGCAGTCTTAACCCGGCAGTCCGAATAACTCGACTTCACCCTTAAAGGTTGTCCAAAGCAGAAATTATTGTTGTTGTCCCAGTTAAAAAAATACCGAAAAATAAAGAAGACGATAACGTTAACACCGTATAGACTCCTAAAATATCACATAGTGAGAGACAAAAGACTAACGAAACCGTTCTTCATTACTTTAAACAAATAAGTGCGTCAGTAATGGACTTACGGTCCTTCGTCTTCATGAGGAAGCAGCAAAACGCAAAGTGCAGCACGGAAGACAACAGAACATCGCTTTTCCTTAAGAGATGGTGGACCTTCACAATGTCAAATTTTATTCAAAATTGGAATTTTGATTTTTTTTTAATACTAATAATAATCCTTATATTTCATAGAACAGTTCTGTTAAAGAATTTTCTCATTCTGATCAATAATTACTAAATTATATATATTTTTTTTATTTTACTCAATTTAAAGTTTAAAAGGCACTTTTCTTAGTTTGTAAATTTTCCGTTTTGATTGTTTCGTAAAATGCTCCTTGCGTTTCGAATTACGTCATATGTCTTTGAAATTTTTACAATTTATGAATGTGAGTGAGTGAGTGAATATTAACGTCGCACTGTTCAACTACATGAGGGCTTTTAGTAACGGACACCCGTAATTTTGTACCATGGTCAAGTGACGAGGACGACAGCTGAGCTGGCACCCCCTTCTCCTAACTACCACACCACACCACACCAATGGGATTAAGTTTGAGCTCTCGACAGATTTAACGTGCATCGTTCCCCTACACAGCGGGTATTTAGTGGCACTGGGATCAAACTCGTGACATGCCAGCCACGATCCGATACCTTGACCACTCGGCTACCGCGGCCACTATAACTTATCAAAGATGATATAATTCACAAATTTGTGCATTAGTTTTCTAAAATACTTAACGGATCATATTTTGTGTGGTTTTGAATGCCTTGGTGTGTGATTAACTAGTGAAATATTTCATACAGTATAAAAAAAATTTTTTTTCATCAAAATTATTCTGAATTTAAAATCTATGTACTTATATATTTTGTTGTAGTTCATCTATTGCACTGTTCGAAAACGTATCCGGACTTTGTTCCAGATATTTGACGCTCCGGATAATAAACTTTCGGATAAACGACGTTCTACTGTATCTTAAAATCTAATTCACAAGGAGCATTTTTGAAAAAAGTTTTAAGAAAATGTAATTTTTTTTAAAAAAAATCAGTGTACAGTAGGTTTTTAAAAATATATATTTATATTGTAAAATATAATAATCATGTACCATATTGATTCCATTTTCAGCTAATTAGACTAACAATTTAAGAAATTATTTTTAATGGTTTAACGTCCCCTTAAAAAAAGTAACCAGTTTCAATTTTTGCAAAGTCATTTACCTTAATTTTCATTAGACAGAGATTTTTGCCTTCATAAAATATTTTTTTGAAGTGCGTCTGATCAGGTAAATTTCTGTACGTTAGGTATTCATTAATTTTTATTTTTATAGAGTAAATGTTGTATTCCTTTATAAAGTAAGTACTTTTTATTTGTTTAAGGATATTTGGGCAGTTTATTTTCTGTTGTATTCTCTTGCAAACATACACACAAGTGAGGAACAATATTTTCCGTGGAAACACTCTTGCTCTTATTTTTTAATATCTTTCTTAATAACCCAGCATGTTCTCAAATTCGACCACCCTTCTGTCCACATTAGGCTGAGTTTCTGGGACTCTACCTATACTAGCAAAATTCAATCTCTAATTTAATTCTAATTAACAATTAATTGTGATGCGATTGACATATCAGCTATGACATTTCTTCTCACATCCACGCTAAGCCATATTTAAGAATTGTTTGCCTACACATTCACGTGCCTCAGCCCTACTAAATCCGACAAATTTTCGTAGTAAAGTATAATAAATTCACAAACCTGTTGCATGTACAATATTACAATAAACAGGCAACATGGTAAAACTTAAGTGCGCGATATAATAAATTTTTTTAAAAAAACATGGTAAAAAATTAATTCAAGAAACTTCAATAGGTTGCGTAATACAACTTATTCTGAATGAAGCTCAATAGCATCATTTATTTTCGAATAAATGTATTCAATTATATAATCACCCTTTTCATTTTACAACTTTGATAATTTCTAACTGTTGAATGCAGTATCTTACTTAAAAATTGCATTATTACGCACACACAAGATAGGAATCGAAAATTCCTCTACTGACCCTATAAAATTTTTTTACAGTAGACCAACTATAATAACGTTTCTAGTGTTTTACTGCGTTCTTCCCTTTTTCTAAATTTTTTTTCCAAATCAAGTGGTTAGTGGTTCGTCACATTTTGTAACTGGATTCATTTAAAAGCGGGTGATTGAATAAAATATCATTTATTGGGCAGAGAAGGGATATCAAATTTTGTGTTCGCTTCTGAAAGAGTGCTATGGAGACTTACAAAATGTTGAAGCATGTGTAAGACAGTGATACACTATCGCGAGCCTGCCATTCAGTATAGTGGTTAGTGACAATGACTGCTGTGCCGTAAAGCCTAGGTTTGAATCCCGGAGAAGGCATGTATGTTTGTAAATGTATAGTGCATTTGCGACATGTTAGTGCTCTAAAGTAAGTCCTCTCGTGAGGTTAATGGAAGTGGAAGGCCCTTGCCCACCCCCAGGGTTTTCTTCCTCAAAATTGGGGTGGGATGGAGCTAAATCGTTCTGTAACCTGTTTGGTATTTAAAGCTACAGCTAACAGGCGTATATGTAGCCCTTTGCCGAGATGAATTCCGTGTACCTTGATCTGATGTTACTGTCGAATAGGTGGCATAAGTAACAGCAACATACTATCAAGAACACAAGCTTTTGAGTGGCATCGACGTTTTAGAGAAGGAAGGGAATTAGTCAAAGATGACAAACACTCTGGACGTCTGCAGACTTTCCGTACCACTGAAAACATCGCAAACTGTTTCTGCGGCTGTACATAAGAACAGGCTTCAAACAATAGCGCAAATAACAGAATCAGCTAGGATATCCTCGATCATATGTCAACGGATATAGATTAGAGATCTTAACATGCATATGGGGATCAACACATCGTATACCCGCATGTTAAACGAAGACCAAAAGGCAATTCGAATGAAAATGGCGGGAGACTAAATCTGAATTGTCAACAAAGATCTGTCCTTAGTTGGTCAAATTGTTACAGGAAACGAGAAATGGTGTTTTTATGCAACCCTCAATCCAAGAGAGCATAGGCAACGTGGAAATTACCACAATCTCCCCGCAAGCAAAAATTTCGCCAAGATAGCTCTAAATGGAACTCGATTCTAGAGGTCTTCTTCGATAGCCTGGCTATTGGGCATCTGGGATTTATTCCTGAATGACGCACAGTGAACAACGAATATAAGGACATCGTGCGTCGTTTGATCCGGAAGAATAGAACAAAATTGTGACTTGAGCAGTCGTGGGCACTTTTGGCTGACAATGCTCCTGCAAACCAGTCCCCCCCCCCTCGTCACTGACTTGCTTGCGTAAACGAAAACAAATGTTTTGCCACATCCTCCTTAGTACCCTGATCATGCCCCTTGCGACTTCAGCCTTTATCCTGAACTGACACGTCACTTGCCGGGTCAATCTGCAGAAGTTAAAAGTGTATCGCAGGCTGAATTAAAGGACATTGCTGAAAACGTATTCCAGAAATGTTTCGATGACCATTACAAATGATGGCAAATGTGTGTTGTGTACCCCAAGGGACTTATTTCGAAGGAGGATGTTTTTCTGCAACTTAATGATTAATATTTCTTAAGTTATAGACTCAATCCGGGAATTTTTGAATCTTACTTCGTATAATAGAATTTTTGTTTTTCAAGATTTAGTAAAATGCTTGGGGGGTGGAGGGGCTCATAGCTCAATGGACCCGAAAAAGATATGGATTTATTATAGAATTTATCAACATAAATTCTCAGAAAAATAATTAAAAACAATTACAGAGCATTTTTATATTATCAACTGCGCGTTAATTAAATATTATCAAATCTAGATATCACAAGTGTATACAGAACAAGACATAAATTCTATTGTTTTAACGCATTTTCGAGCTTTCTATTTCTGCAATTTTAAATGTTAACGGGTGCACTCACATAAAAACAGTTTTATTCGCTTATAGAATTTCGACAGTGTGTAAATCATAGTAAATGAGAAAATGTAATGTAATTTCATCTGCCTCGTGTTACCACGTAATGAATTCGTGATTTTTCGTAAGAAATAAAATAGAATCTCCCAAAGAATATTACAGATAATTCTATAATAAAATTGTCTCATATTTTGAGATTCTTCAAATATCATATCCTTTTCTTCGAATAGCATGGATTCGCCGTGCGCTAAACCGCGTCTCATCTACATCTTAATATGAATTTTCAATGCTTCTGTAATCTTACTATTTTCTTTATACGGTATTTTCAGGCGCAAATGGAAAATTTCCGCCAGCCTCAGGCATGCTTCCCTAAATTCATTTAAACTTTTTTTGACACACCCCTTTCCCATCAAATCTCTATTGTTGAATCATTAAAGCCACATGCAGAAGCACTTTCCGGTGTGCATATCTGCGCGCGTGTGCATGTGAGTGCAAGTGCTTTCCTCATAAAAATTAAAAACTAGACTAATCTCACCATTCAATTCTCTGAGAAATTATATTTATAAAAAGTAGGAAATAAAAATAATAAGGTTTTATTATTTTATTAATTTTTATTGCGGAGTTCTTTCTAGCTACTATCGTATGGAGAACTCTTACTTGTTATATAACTAATTTATATGAGCAGGGTCCCAAGTGAGGAACCTAAATGATGTCATGGAATTTAGTATACAAATAAAGGGGATCTAAAAACCAGAAAAATCTCCCTGTTATTGAAACTTTAAGAATTTTCCGCCTTTTAAATTAATTCTATAGGTGTTGACAGTAACGAGACTTCAAGAGTTCTATGGGTAGCCTATCAAGGCACAATTCCCTGTGCATTTCTTTTTCTCTTTCACTAGATCAATGAACTCGCAGATAAACAGAAAGATTTACTTCTAAATGCAAAAAAAATATGCTTCCTACAGGGAAAATATTAAATTCATATGTGATTCCCAGGGATAAGAAGAATTGCTGCTGTAATGTCAGAACAAATTATTTATGAGGAATTTTCAACTTTTTGAGTAACACTTGTTTGAAATATTTGTAAATAGGATTTATAACGCACTAGAGATTATCTGGCTTACATTATACTAAATATTTTTCCCAGAAAGAAAGTAGCAATAAATATAACACAAATTTTTATTTTAGAAAAATATTTGAAGAAAAAATAGTGCTCCCTAAGGCAAAAATATAACTCAGTCGACGGATAAAAAGTAGAAGTTTTACTTTATATATCTGCTAAAGTTTATTCATAGATATATTTGAATGAATGTATATAGTAATTAGTTTTAATTTTTTAACATGTTTGCTTTCATTCATGCATCCTTTTTCCAAGTCTTTGTTATGGATCACTTTATTTCAATAGTATTGCTATTTAAATACTTATTAGATGCATTTAAGCAATATTTATCTCATCCTGATTTCTTTATCTCATATTAACGTAAAACAACGTATAAATAACAAAGAAATCACCTAAAACAAATATTTAACTATGCTTAGAATATAATTATATTAAAACAAAAGAAAAGAGAAATATATCAGAACAGATTTTTCTGCATTCAATGTGACAAACTAAAATAAAAATACTCATGAGAGAAATGCCAAATTAATGCAAGTTATCAGATGTTATTCATCGAAATTAATACAATCATAGCTACACCTACACTAGAATGAAAAGATCAGACAAAGAGTGCGTTTAATATTAGCTCAAAGCATCTGAATTCTTATAAAATAAAAAGATTTATTATTATATTAGTATTTAAATTCCTGTAGAAATGTGCATTTCCTTTATTATGTATTTTCATTCATTAAATATTCATAACTAGAATGCTTTTTCCTTTACTGATGATTGTATATTTGCATCCAATTCTTTTTAATCTACCATTAATATCGCAATGATTAAAAAAATCCTTAGATTAAATGTTTAGAAAAATCTAATTAACATATGCATAACGGATATTTTTATTAAATCTTTGCTACATTATTTTATATAACATTTACTGTCGGAAAAACCAAAATGACGTAACGCACATAGCTAGTGTCTTATGCAATTGTGACGCATCTATACGCGGTTCCACTAATCCCTTCATATAACCTTTAAGGAAAATATTTAATTCAACCAACTTTCATCTAGTAAGGAAACGTGATTATGTAAATGAGGTATATTATATAAATTCTGTTTCTGCAAGTTGGCGGGGAGTTGTTGGCACGCTGAAATTGATACGTTGGAGTGTGCAAGTAGGAGTTAACATCAAGTTTGAGAATTAGGGGTTAGTTGAAGATTGAAAAGGAGTGAAATTAGTTAAAGATTACAGAGCGTGGAGCCAACGACATCTGAGCAAGTCGAAAAGAGCACCAGCAAGTTTCCAGTGTAGGATCCGATGCATAAAAAGTTCAGGTACTGTGCGTTTGATTAAGTAGAAGCTCGTTATTAGTGTTTGACTCAGATATGTTTGAGCGTATTTAAGCTGTCTTAGATTCAGTTGAGGGTCTGTAGTAGTATCCCCGGGTTATAGAATCTCACCTCCGCACTCTACTATATATCATATACCTTAATTAGAATTGTATTGTGTCTGATCTATAATAAGAATTAATAAATTAATTAGATTGAAAACATATCTGTGGATTATTCTGTTTCTCCCACACATCTAGCCGGATTTACAGGTAGACAAGAGGGTTCAGATGCAAGTAGGAACCAAACGTTATCACATAATGAAGCAATAAATTCAATTTTAACAATAAATCTTTAAATGTAGTGGTGACAGTTATATTAACGTTAAATGCATGAAAACTATTAGTGACGGATCTCGTAATTTTGAGCCATGGTCAAGCGATGAAGACTACACATGAGCTGGCACCACCATCTACTAACTTTCACACCACACCAAGAGGGAGGACGTTTGAGCCTCGACAGACTTAATGTGCATGGGCCCTCTCTGCACAGTAGATTTTCAGCGTGGTCCCCCTCTTCATGTTGGGTTTTTAGAGTAGGCCCCCTCTGTACCAAGGGTATGAGAATTATCTATTGCATTTCTCAGTTAGCAATTTCCAAATTAATTCTATAATAAAAAATATTATCCACTTATTTTTCCAATATCATTTGTCAGAAAGGAAGAAAATATTGTACTTAACCACAAAAAGATGAAATCTAATAAATTATTGCTTAGAAGAACGAAAAAACTTCTTTTATAGTTAATAGAACAAATTTGCAACTTAATCTTTTAGTCGCCAAATCTAAAATTAGTCACCAAATCTAAAATTAGTCACCAAATCTAAAATTAGTCATCAAATCTAAAATTAGTCATCAAATCTGGAATTAGTCACCAAATCCGGAATTAGTCACCAAAACCGGAATTAGTCACCAAATCCGGAATTAGTCACCAAATCCGGAATTAGTCACCAAATCCGGAATTAGTCACCAAAACTGGAATTAGTCACCAAATCTGGAATTAGTCACCAATCCCGAAATGGGATCTGAAAATAGGAAATCGTTAATCCTGATGGTCCTGATCAGGACAATAGAACAAAATTATTTAATTATTGTATAGTCATCGGTCCTGGACAAGGTTAATCTGCCCAGGACCGATTCTGTATGTAATTTCGAGTTAATCTGTCTTTTTAAAGTGGGTAAAAATTGAGTTAAAAGATTCCATTACACACAAGTGAGAAGCTTATAAAAGGGTGTAAATTAAACAAAGTTCTTCAATATAACATACTTTCAATTCAAAATTTGTTACAACATTAAGAATAAATCTAGAATGAAGAGTAAATAAAACATACACGTACCGGACAATCGAGAAAAATCCCTGAAGCTTTTAACAAGATACGACTAAATATAGTAAACACAGTCAAAGTGTATCCCGTTTCTCTCGTGCGAGATAAAATACCAAACAGACCAAAATGTTTTCCCAAAATAGCCCAGAAGAATCGCAATATTACAATTCTTCAGGAAATGAATACAGTCTTTAGGATGCAATATTCGAAATCTTTTGCTTGCTTAATGTGAAATTTCTAAAAGGATTTTGATTTGTAAGTTTAGTGATTTCGTAAGTTTAAATTTAAAAATATGTATAACATTTTGAATATATACTCTTAGCACTGCCGAATGTTATGAATCGATGGGGCTTTCAAATATGTATTATATTTCACTCCCCATATGTTTATTTCAGAACCAGTTATTTGAATGTTAGAATCGTAGTTATAAGTGTTCTTTTTATGCTTCAAAAACAAACTTTATTAAACAAAAATTGTTTCGTTCTTTAAATCGGGTACTTCTTTCCAATTTATCAATGGCAGAATTTTTCGTATTGATTTATCTAAAGATACATTTCAAATAGGAAATTAAAAGGAAAGTGTATTATGATAATCAATCAGAAAAAAGACCTGAAAGAATATTCCTTTTTATTCGGATTTAAATAAATTAAAAACAGAATTGTACTTTCATAAGAAAAACTAATTAAACTTTCAAAATGCAAAAAAAAAAAAATCCATTAGAAAATCTCGAATTTAAACGCAAACCACGAATTTTATGATATATATATTCTTGCAGAAATTACATTCTCATAATAATGCTATGTAGCAACTTTTTTTGTTCAAGTAATACAAGTAAGCAGCAATTTTTTATAGAATTAATTTAAAATAAAATATTAATTTCTCCAAAACGTTTTTTTTTTATTTCCAATGGGACTGCGGATTGGTGTTTTACCATTGCAAACCTGTTACATTCCCTTAGAGCTGATTTCTTTTTAATGCGGCATCCCTATATAAGCGGATGCCAATCGCTGCAGGTAATTTTGATGTCCAGTTTCTTCCCTAGAGGGAGGCACCTGAGCTCTAGTACCATACTTAGGATTTTAATTTTGCGGAGAGCACCCAAGCCAAACAGGTACTCAAGGGATTTTTTACATGGCGCATAATGATGCTACGTGGCCACTGTCGATTTTCTGCATCATGAAAATCCACCGACTTAGGCTGGGGTAGAGCCCGCAAGCTTAAGGCCGTATCACACGTACATTTTTCGTGCAAATATTTGGCCCAACTTTTTGCTTAATCTGAGGGTGAAGGGTTGCCGTAAACAAAACGACATGGTTTGACGTCAGCCGCACGCTTTCTCCACATTGAAACATAACTTGCCAATTTTTCTGCTTCGAAAACGACCACCTAATATTATTTATTTCGCTCGCTCTCTTGTTGATGGGCGTTAACAGAAATGGAGCACCATTCTATTTAAAATAGTATACGCCGTTAAAATATTGTACACCATTAAAATATTTTACGCCATATCTGATGCGAAGCTACCATCGTTACCGCGATGTTGTTTATGACGCAGTGTACCGAAGACCCACATTGGCTAGAATTTGAAGCAACTTTTATTTGGAGCAACTTTTTCAGCTCACTGGCAAAATTTGTTCGAAGGCCGTTGCTATAGCAACGGAGTAAAAATTACTCGAATTGGACCAAAAATTGCTCCAAACGTGTACATGTGATAAGGCCTTTAGACGTACAAGGCCAGCGACAAACTAACTACGCCCCCAGCCGGCTTTCTCCAAAACGTTTCTTTTCAAAAATTTTAAGAAATTCCTATCAAAGCATGGAATATAAGAACTAATTTTAAGCTCATATTCTATAAATTCATTCCATTCTGTTACGATCATATCTTATTCTATAAATATTCTATTATGATTATATTTTATTCTACTGTTTCAACTATTAAAATTTATACGAACAAGTTAAGGATGAATTGAAGTGACACGATTTCAGACATGTATTTAATGAAACGCTAATGGTTAAAGAATTAACCATGAAACTTTGATTAATATATAATATTCCTATCAAAGCATGGAATATAAGAACTAAGTTTTAAGCTCATATTCTATAAATTCATTCCATTCTGTTACGATTATATCTTATTCTATAAATTCTGTTACGATTATACCTTATTCTATAAATTCTGTTATGATTATATCTTATTCTATAAATTCATTCCATTCTGTTACGATTATATCTTATTCTACTGTCTCAACTATTAATATTTATACGAACATGTTAAGGATGAACTGAAGTGACACGATTTCAGACATGTATTTAATGAAACGTTAATGGTTAAGGGATTAACCATGAAACTTTGATTAATATATAATATTCCTATCAAAGCATGGAATATAAGAACTAAGTTTTAAGCTCATATTCTATAAATTCATTCCATTCTGTTACGATTATATCTTATTCTATAAATTCTGTTACGATTATACCTTATTCTATAAATTTTGTTATGATTATATCTTATTCTATAAATTCATTCCATTCTGTTACGATTATATCTTATTCTACTGTCTCAACTATTAATATTTATACGAACATGTTAAGATGAACTGAAGTGCACGATTTCAGACATGTATTTATGAAACGTTAATGGTTAAGGGATTAACCATGAAACTTTGTTAATATATAATATCAAGTGGTGAGATAGATTTTTACTGATTAAGTAACTAAATAGGATATTTCGCCTCTCTTTTATTTCAACTAGATCACGGGAAACTTTGTAATTTTAAATTTAAATCCGTTTAGTTATTTTTTTGAAGACCTATAAAGCCAAATTTATATTAAGATAAACATTTTAATGAAGCATTAAATAAAAATATATTTAATTTTAAAACCGCAAGCCGTTTCCGGTTTTTTGTGAGAGACAGAGAGTTTATATTATATTTAATTACCTTATTCGTATATCAAAATTTTATATGAAAATTCCTACATTTTTTTCTTTGCTTACTCTTTAATATATTATGTGTTTTTTTAACATATATAGTGTGTGCATGCAATATAAATTTCAAAAAATATATTTTTGTTTTATTTTTTTCTTCAAATTTCTAGAATATTTCCCCTTTTTA
>BMAO01035039.1:0-20198 GCA_019973975.1 Trichonephila clavata
CAGGCAAAAAGGCGCTTTTTTAATTTACATTGAAATTTATGCCGTTAACCACTTATATAATGCACTTATAGCACTTTCAACACTTATGGATGACACCCACTGGTGGCCCAAACTACAACGTTCGTACAGTTGTGACTTGTATAGCGGGAATTGGTATAACTATTTACTTATCAACATATCCACTAACTATAATCTGTATACCGCTACCAGTTAGAAGTATTTTTTGATTTTACAATACAGCTTGAGATTCAATTTTTATAATTTTCTTATTGACTAGCCAGACGGTATCTACCTTCTCGGCTTGCTGCTTTGATAAAGTGTGGTTTTCAAGACCATATCAAATAGATCCTATTAAAAATCAATCGAATCTTCACATGTTTGCTCTTCATAAAAGAAGTTTAACGTTATCGTAGTACCAAGTTTTGCTTCACTTTTAATGTCGAAAGTTCCACCATTAACTCTACTAATTTCTTGCTTAGCGGTAATCCGATGCCCGTACCTTCGTTTCTATACCCGAATCTGCTTGGCCAAAAACAGACATAACTTTATATATGTCCTGCTGCATTATTCCTATTCCATTGTCATGAAACTCAATAGTTAATAAGTTTTTTTCTATATTTTTTTATCACCATCTTATTAAACCATCTTTGGGGTAAATTGATTGAGTTTGATAATAAATTTATTATAACTTGTTTCATTCTCTTGGGATCTGCAATGACTAATAATTGTTTATTAGTCATCTCTTTTTTTAAATTAATCCCGGCTTCTTTTAATTTAGGTAATAGCATATTTACGCATGAATCTATTATTTTGTTCAGGTTAAACTTCACTTTTTCTACTGTTAAACTACTTGATTCAGCTTTAGAAAAATCGAGCACATCGTTAATTAAAGCAAGTAAATGCGTCCCTGCATTATATATATCGTCTGCATACTCCTTGTATTGAGAGTTGTCCATTGAACCTAAAGTTTCATTTTTGATCAACTCCGCAAATCCAATAATAGCATTAAGAGGTGTGCGTAATTCATGTGTAACGCTTGCAAAAAATTTTAAGCTTATTTGCATTTTCTTGCTCTAATGCCTCTTTTATCTGCTGTAATTCAATGTTAGTTTTATGTTGCTTGGCTAGCATTTGGGTATTAGAAAAGTGCAAATAGAACATTATTAATATTAAAATTACTAATAATAAGCCTAAAAATGTTAAAAAACAGGCCATATGCTATAACATAAGAATTATTGTAGTTTCGAAGAATCTTCAAAAAAAATGACGGTTTAGCGCTATTTTCATGAAATACAGGGAAAATAGAAGTTAACGTATTGCTGTAGTATAAAATATTTCTTGGTTATTTAGTAGTTTGTCAATTTCATCATTTGTAAGTAACTGTTCATAATCATGATCTTGAGTGTTAAAGTTACTGAATATCATTCTGCCGTTTTGATCATACAGCATTAAGCTGAAATCCTTTACTTCGCTAACTGATTGTAATAATTCAGCACGCAGTTTTACCAATTGGTTTATATAATCGAAACTGTTGTATTTAATGTGATGCTTTTCTATTAGTAAATAATGGTATTTTTTTATTATGCCATTTTCCAGTACACTTTTTTAAGTTTACACTTGAATCACGGTAAAAAGAAAGAAAATTACTCCTTAGTAAATAATTACCAATATATCACACTGAATAAAATCATAAAAATCGATGAGAATAAGGCAATAACTTTTGTGTATTTGTTTTTCCCCAGTGCAGAAAACATTAGCTTATACATATCCTTCTTATTGTGAAACAACGGTTTTTATGTTATTAATAATAAAATTTAGCATATAATATTTTTATGACAATTTCTCCTATTTTGCCAGTTTATTCTCCTGTTAATATAAATTTTTCTCATGGCAAAGGTATCTACCTATATGATGTTGATGGTGAGCGCTACGTAGATTTTCACTCTGGAATAGCTGTTAGTAGCTTAGGTCACGCCAATTCGCGATTAATTAGTACTCTAAAATTGCAAGGAGAAAAACTATGGCATATATCAAATACCTATAATATACCTGCTGCCAATAATTTTGCAGAGAAATTAATAAACAACAGTTTTGCTGACACTGTATTTTTCTCAAATTCTGGATCAGAGGCAGTAGAATGTGGGCTTAAGATTGCTAGGATCTATCAAAAACGGAAAAGGCAATAAAACCCGTCACAGAATTTTAACATTTCATGGTGCATTTCATGGAAGAACCTTTTTTAACTTGTGCTACAAACGATAAACAGAAATTTTCTGAATTACTAAATCCCTACATTGATTGGTGTGATAACATCGAGCCCAATATTGAGAGTGTAAAGAAAGCAATTTCAAGTGGTATAGGCGTTATATTAATAGAACCAATACAAGGGCAAGGTGGTATCAAAGTAATGAATGAAGTCTTTATGAAAGAACTAAGAAGGCTGTGTGATGAAAATGACATATTGTTATTTTTTGATTGCGTACAATGCGGTGCTGGTAGGACAGGAAAATTATTCGCATACGAACATATAGGAGTGGAACCTGATATATGTGCTCTTGCAAAGGGAATAGGCGGGGGGTTTCCGCTGGGGCTTGTCTTGCAACTGAAAAGGCTGCTAAATATATGGCAGTTGGTATGCACGGTTCCACTTTTGGTGGCAATCCGCTTGCAACCTCAGTAGGTAATGCTGTGCTCGAAGAATTGCTCAGCCCCGGCTTTTTGAAAAATGTTGAAATTAGAGGTAAATACTTAAAAAATAAACTAGAAGACTTAGCAAGTAAATTTCCAATAATAGAGGAAGTAAGAGGGAAAGGGTTAATGCTTGGAATAAAAGTGAAAGCAGACAATCAAAAGTTTGCAGAAGAGTTAAGTCATCGCGGCTTGCTTACTGTTGGGGTAACATCAGATAACGTTGTGAGAATTTTACCTCCACTCATTATCACTGAAAAAGAGATTGATGAAGGCATCGAGATTTTGACTCAATATTTATCTGAGAAATCTTCTGATTAGATACTTGCATTAATATGAACGACAATCTGGTATGCTTAGGAATTATTATCTCTCCTCACGGAATTAAAGGAGCTGTTAAAGTAAAAAACCTTTACTGAAAAGCCTGAAAATATCTCCTTATATGGTAAGCTAATAAGTGGTGATGAGAATTATAAAATAGACTCAGTATCCGTCATAGGTGATAATTTAGTAATAGCTACAATAAGCGGAGTAAATTCCCGTAATGAAGCAGAGCTTTTAAGGAATAAGAAGCTATATATAGAAAGAAGCAAGTTACCAGAGCTAAATGATGAGGATGAATTTTACCAAAGTGACCTTGTAGATATGGAAGTAAGGCTGAAAAGTAATGAATTATATGGCTATGTAAAATCTGTGTATAATTTCGGCTCAGGGGATATATTAGAAATTTTAGTTATCAGCACAAAAAAACGTATTATGCTGTCTTTCACTAAAGAGATATTTCCACATATAAATATAAAGGGGAGGTATATAGTATTAAATATACCAGAATTTATTGACTAATAAAGACTTTGATATTTATATAAAGCTATTTATAATTGTAAGATCAAACTGAAAATGTAATTATGGCAGAAAGAGCTAACGATATTAGACCAGGTCAGGTGTTGGAACATAACGGCGGATTATTTTTGGTTGTAGGTATTATGCATACTCAACCTGGTAAAGGTGGTGCATACATACAAGCTGAAATGAAAAATATTAAGACCGGAGCAAAACACTATGAAAGATTTCGCTCTGATGCAACAATCAGAAGGGCAATTTTAGATGAAGAGGAATATGTTTACCTTTTCACTGAAGGAAACATTGTAAATCTTATGCATCCAAGTAATTACGAGCAAATCACTATAAATTTGGACTTATTGGGAGAAAAAAAAATTTATTTACAGGATAACATGAAAATTAAAGTTGTAGCTTATCAAGACAAAATAATTTCTGCGCATGTGCCTGATTATGTTACACTTGCTGTGAAAGAAACAGAGTCTGTTATTAAAGGACAAACTGCTACTGCTTCTTATAAGCCTGCAATTTTGGAAAACGGAATGCGCGTTAACGTGCCTCAATTTATAAAAGAAGAGGATAAAATTGTAGTATATACTCCAGGTGACAGCTATTATGAAAGAGTGAAAGAGTAAAAGGAAGAATGTCCCTCTCATCACCACGAATTAATGTGATGCTTGATTCTGTGCGTAATGCTTCCAAGCAGCTTATGCGCGATTTTAATGAATTGCAAATTTCTAATGTTAAATCAGCAGACTTTATTAATAAAACTTATTCAAAATCCAAGCAAACCATATACGATTGCTTGCACGACTACAAACGAGACTATGGTTTTATTTTTGAAGATGATACTGATCAAGAAGTAAAAGATAACACTTATACCTGGTTTATTATGCCTATAGAGGGCAGGGAGAACTTTTCTAGTTGCATGGTTTATTTTGCAGTATCAGTCTGTCTCATTCATAAAAATAAAGTTGTGGCAGCTGTAATTGATGCTCCGGCTCTTAGAGAAACTTTTTGGGCAGAAGAAAAGAAAGGTGCTTTTCTTGAGGATTTTAGATCTCGTCATATAAAAATGCGGGTAAAAAGCCGTGAAGGGGGTCTAATAGATGTAAGTGGTAATTTATTAAATAAATTGCTGCCTGGCAATAATAATGTACGCTCCATCGGTTCAACAGTTCTGGGTTTTGCATATCTTGCTGCAGGAAGATACAGTGGAATAGTTTACTCTGGAATTAACAAATACAAAACTTCGCTCGGTAGGCTTTTTCTGCAAGAAAGCGGTGGAAGGCTAACGGAAGACAACGGATTGATTATTGCTGGCGATATTAAATTAGGATAAACAGGCTACAGAGATAGACAACTTTTCGAAAACTTTTACAAGAGATTCTGTTAAATGTTCTATCATTTCATCAGTATGATAAGGTGTAGGGGTAATACGGAAACGCTCAGTTCCTCTTGGCACTGTTGGATAATTTATATGTTGAACATATATTCCATACTCATCAAATAATAATTTTGATGCTTTTTTGGATAACTCTGGGTCGCCAATTATTATTGGAATTATATGAGTTTCTGTTGGAATGAAATTAATTCCTGCATTTCTCAGTGAGTTTTTTTACTTTTTCAACGACTTGCTTTTGCTTTTCCCTTTCAATGTTGCTCGATTTTAGGTGCTCAACGCTTGCCTTTGCTGTCGCTGCTAAAACAGGCGACATAGCAGTGGTGAAAATAAATCCTGGAGCGGAACTTCTTATTACATCTACCAAGCTCTTTGAAGACGCTATATACCCACCCATCACTCCAAAAGCCTTCGATAGTGTACCTTGAATGACGGTTATTCTATCCATCAGGCCTTCTCTTTCTGCAATTCCGCCACCATGTGAACCATACATGCCAACTGCGTGCACCTCATCCAAATAGGTGATTGCATTATGTTGATCTGCAAGATCGCATATCGCTTCAAGCGGCGCTATATCGCCATCCATTGAATATACGGATTCAAGCGCTATTATCTTTGGTGTTTTTGTGTCTACGGACTTTAACAACTGCTCTAAGTGATCAACATCATTATGTCTAAATATATGTTTTGGTCTTTTTCCTGATTTTATGCCTTCTATCATTGAAGAATGGTTCTTCTCGTCTGAAAAAATTACTACATTTGGGATAATAGACGATAAAGTGCTAAGTGTAGTCTGGTTAGCAAGGTAGCCACAAGCAAAAGTTAAAGCAGCCTCTTTTTTATGCAAACAAGCTAAGGATTTTTCAAGCTCGACAACCTCTTTTGTTGTACCAGATATATTTCTTGTTCCCCCGCACCAATTGATGAATTTTGAATGGCGGCAATAACTTTCTCGTTTTGTGACATTCCTAAGTAGTTATTACTGCACCAGACGATTACTTCCCTATTTCTTTCATAGTCCATAATGTGGGGGAGCCTACCTGGCAATGACGCAAAGTGCGTAAATTCACGGTAGCGCCCCTCATCTTTTATATCTTTTATTTTATTCAAGAATATTTCTTCGTAGTTTACCAAGTTTTTATTCACTAATAATTAATACAATTATAACAAATTATTAAATGGTAAACTACAATATTTATTCTTCAACTTACTGTTGTTCAACAAGCTTTCCGTTATCTACAGGTACAACATTACTACCCTCAAGTGAACTTGAAGATCTGTTACAGCAATATATGATTAAAGCAGCAAATAAACAACAAGCTCCAACTGCTATTCCTACCGCTAACATTTCCAAGTAAACTGCAACAGCCACCCCTGAAATAATACCAGCTATTGCAAGTGCAGAAGCAGCTATAACAGGCCACTTACTGCCTTTTGTATTTTGTAGAGCAGTATTACTCTTGTTTGAATTGCTGGGTGTATCATTTATAGTTAACGAATAACCCCAAGATGCCATAAGTTCTAAAAATTCCTTATTTCCTCGTTTTTTTGCTATACTTAAGGAGTTCCCTTTCCAAAAAGTATCTTGTGGAGCATTAATAATTAGATCATTTTCTAAATATGGGCTTGTACCATTGTCCAGTAGCAATTTTGTAAGTTTTTTATGCCCTTCGTTTATTTCCCGATTATAAGCTATAATATGTAATGCAGTACCAACATGCCTACTTTGCGTATTAACATACTTTTCTTTATCTTTTGCTGCACTTATTAAAATAAAGGCTGTATCAAAACAACCGTGGTCAGCAGCACTATGCAATGCAGTTTCACCATTATTATTTTGTAAATAAAGATCTGCCTTTTTTTGTAAAAGTAATTCCACCATTACCGAATTACCTTGTGCAGAAGCATACATCAAAGGAGTAAAGTTATGCCGGTCTTTAGCATCAACTGTTGCACCATGCTCTATTAGCAATTCCGCAACACCTACATGTCCATAAAATGCCGCTTCATGTAAAAGAGTTACTCCACTGCCTGTACTGCTTACTGATACCAATTCTCATTATTAGGAGGACAAATAGGAGACATTGCAGAGTTCTCTAATTGCACATGAGTCAACAATAATTTTTATACAAATCAAAATAGCATATTTCCTCCATAATCTTTAATAATTTTACATAGATTAAAGTAGCAAGCTTCCATGGTTCTCTCCGCGGTCTGATATGGCTAGTCTGTATTTTAGCCAAGCCGCATTATACTTGTTAGGAGGAAGTGGACGGCAACATGTTGTTTACGAAGTCTAAGCTTCACTCTATAATCTTGCTTATCCCTTCCATCGGCATTACTACCTTGAGTGAAATTATTGTTTCATGCTCCTCCTACATTTTCTAATAACAAAATTCTGTTTTATTGACTAACATTCTATGCATAATTACAGCTAATTTTCTTGCTACTGCTACAATTGCTTTTTTCATCCCTTTTTTCTTTGCAAGCTTCAATCCCCAGCTTCTCAACTTAAAATTTTTCCTACTGATTGTAAGTAAGACTTGTGCAGCTTCATATAACATACTTCTACATTCCATGGGACCCATTTTTGATATACTACCATGTCGGTCAACTTCTCCAGAAGCGTACTGTCTTGGGCTCAACCCCATATAAGCTCCAACTGTATAAGATGTTTCAAATCTATATGGATCATCTATTGCAGCTTTATATGTCATTGCTACTATAACACCAACTCCTGGAACCGTAGTTAATAATTTACAGTCCTCATCTTTTCTGCCTTGCTCTGAAAGTATTTTGTCAAGTTTTCTTATTGATTCTTCTATTGTTTTTAAGCTATGTAGTAATGCTTCAATTGAACTCCTACTGATTTCATCCACATTATTTATTGTCTCTTGTATTCTTAAAGCAAAAGTTTCAAATTTTGATCTTTTACCGAGCTTTATTCCATGTATCTTCAATAACCCTCTTATTGTTCCAAAAATTTGCTGTTTGCTGCATATTAACTGCCTTCTACTTCCAAGTGCTACTTTAATTTGGCAAGATTCATCTGATTTTACTAACACTTCTTTGTATAGCCCAACTCTCATCATTTGTGCTATACCTCTTGCATCATTTTTGTCATTCTTATTGATCCTTGCAGATAATGCTGCTGCCATATGCCTTGCATCTACACAAACTACCGGTAATCCAAAACTCCTTAATTCTTTGCACATTGATATTGATAGCTGTCCACTTTCTATCCCTATCACTTCATATCTTTTATCTTGGTCAAGCAGGCACTTAGCTATTGCGTCACTCTCGCTTGCAACAACTTCTTCTTTAACAATTTTTCCTTTCTCATCAACGATACTGATAAAAGTTTCTTTGAGTGAGACATCTAATCCGCTATAATATTTCATGAGACTACTCCTACTGTAAAAGTTTAAATTGTTTTTGAAGAACTTATTCTACTGAATTCGTTACTTCGTGCTAAAATAATGGAGTATGTCTCTCCATCATTCAACAGCAATTACAGTATGTTGTTTAATTATGGAGTGGGTAAGAGAGGTAACAAATTTACACAAAGTGCGCTCAAGGAGGGTAATTGTATCGTATATTTTATTGCACAAAATGTTCTGTTTTATATATAACCAAAACCTCTCAACAGTCAGGTGAGTATGGAGGTAGGTATATAATATCGATATTTTTAGGTACCTTTAAATTTTTTGACCTATGCCAACTAGCACAGTCCATAACGAGAAAAGTCTCTCGTATTCCTAGATATTGCGACATCTGCTCAAGAAATATATTCATGCAATCAGTGTTGACATTTGGTGCAAACAAGCTAGAACTCTCTCCATTTCTAGGATTAACCGCACTATAGAGATAGAAATTTTGCCTACCTAATTTTATTTTAACCTGTGTCCTAATGCCTTTTTTAAACCACCCATGTCCAATTTTTGAATGTGTGCCAAACCGAGACTCATCAAAGAAAAATAGCTCTTTTTCTGGATATTTGCCAATAGTTTCGTTGAGATTTTTTTTTAAACTCCTCTTGTTTGCTTTTATCTTGACCATTATGAACTGGTCTTGGAGTAATATATGAGAATTTCATTCTTTGCATATTACGGTGTACTGTGGACTTACTGACATCCAAACCAAATCTTTCCTGGATTTTTATTCTCATTTCTTTAATGGTGATATTAGGATTTTCTTGTATCCATGCTTCAACTTGTTCACGTTGACTTTGATTAAATCTAGTTTTTCTACGACGTTGAGGGGGAGCAAACAATTTTTCCTCTCTGCTAAATTTTAGGTCACGCAGTCAGTGCAGTTCTTGAAATGCAACATATCTTTGCTACCGCTGTTATGCTGTGCTTTTTTGCTGCAATTACAGCATTTAGTTTTTTTGTAACGTATGCGTTATTTCTTACTTTCTTCAGCATTGCTTTTGCCGATTCCACTACTTTTTCATCCAATAATTTTGATCTTAATGCCATTTATACCTCGCTATTACACTTAGTTTAGTATGGCTTTTTTTCCATTAGACCTGCTGCAAAAGGTGATGACAAAATGATGTGAGAGAGGTAAAAGAAGAATAAGCAGATTGAGTAAGGTAAAAAAAATGAGCTTTAGTTACTATAACATAAAGAAACATCCAAGAAACTTTCGTAATATAACAGGTTTAACTGTAGAGGAGTTCGAAAAGGTGGTGGAAAAAGTGAGGTCTGAGTGGGAAAAACTTGAAAAACAAAAAAAGTGCCATGGTAGAAGATCACAACTACCAACTCTGGAAGATAAGTTATTTTGCGTAATTTTGTACTATCGCACTTACATAACACACAGATTTTTAGGGTGCCTGTTCAATGTGCACAACGCAAATGTGTGTAGGTTACTGAAGAAAATAGAGCCATTACTTGCCAAAAAAGTTACTATCACAAAAGATAGAAGTATGACGCCAGAAAAAACACTGAAGATTTTGGCTGATGTTACAGAACAGCAAATACAGAGACCAGAAGATAGTAAAAAACGGAAGAAATCATATTCAGGAAAAAAAAGAACCAACACTATGAAAACTGAGATTATTATCGAAGAAGGAGGAAGAATTTTATCAGTGTCAAAGTCATACCGTGGTAGAATTAGTGATTTTCGCATAAGGAAACAAGAAAAATATTTACCACTTGATAGCATAAAACATGCCGATTCTGGATATCAAGGTTGGCAAAAATTGCAAAGCAATGTTATAATTCCATATAAAAAGTATCGTAAAAAGCCATTAACTCAAGAGCAGAAAGAGCATAATAGAAGATTAGCATCATTTAGAATGAGAGTAGAAAATAAGATCCGAGAGATAAAGATATTTAAAATTATGTCGAATGTTTATCGCAATTTTCAGAAAAAATATAACCTGAGGTTCAATATTATTGCTGGTATTGTA
Source organism: Trichonephila clavata (assembly GCA_019973975.1). Classification (NCBI taxonomy): domain Eukaryota; kingdom Metazoa; phylum Arthropoda; class Arachnida; order Araneae; family Nephilidae; genus Trichonephila; species Trichonephila clavata. The sequence continues at coordinate 10,347 of BMAO01035039.1, forward strand.
AATCTTAAGCACGCCTTTTAGTTAACCTTGATTTTATTCACCCTCCTTCCCTTTTTTTTATCGCTTGATTCGCAGCAGGTCTTATGGGCAAATCTCTCAAAATCTCTTGCCAAATGTGCCCAACATATCTGTCTATTTTCACGATTGAAGTAATTGTATACAGCGTATCTATCGCTCACAACTATGCCATCATATTCTGGCAGTAAACTCTTCAACACCTTCTTACCACGAGACTCAGTTACCTTCAGAAGTTTCAACGCTTTGTTCGTTATTACCCAACTCCAGCCTCTCTTTCCTTGATTTTTGTGTCCTGTTTCGTCTATATGCAAATATTCGCTTCCTTGCAACTCTTCCTTCATTCTCTCATATTCAGATGCACACTTCTTTGATACCCTGCGTTCAGTATTTGAGACTAAACCAAGTGAGGTTAAATATACTGCTTAAAATCTGTTGTACTTCTCTTTTTGAGTTAATAAAAAAGCCACTAAGGCTGCTTATGATCGTTTTAGCATTAGACCCTAGAAGATCTCTTGTAACACCTTGGGGTAAATTTGCTGTAATTCTTTTATTACATACTCTACAACGTCCTCTTTGCAACCTGTACTCAGTCACAATTGGCTTAATTTCTGGTAATTCTACCTTCTGATGAACAATTTCATCTTCTAAAATGACCTTACTTTCACACATACAAATCTTATCAATTATGCAGCTCACTACCTCGTCTGCAGCCATTAATTCACGCTTATGCGCCTTATGTCCTGGCTGACCTCCTGGGTTTTTATCACTCTTCTTTTTTCCTTTCTTACGATATATATCTCGTGATGGTGGCAGCGATGAATTTTGCGAATTTAAGCCCAATTTGTCTTCTAGTTCAACTATTTTTGCTTTCAAGCTGTCATTTTCTCTGCTCAGCGCTTTTATTTCTTCCTTGAGATTAGCGTTTTCTGCTACAATCTTTCCTTGCAGCGCTGTTGTCATTTACCCATTCCATATTTAGCTTCCTATTTCTTTACACTTTTATATTTACTTTGTAAATCACCTTATCTCCGTGAACGGTTACAAAAAACTGAAATCACATTAGAATGATAGATAGGTCTATTGTTTAGTTTTGTAATTGTGTCCGCTCAGACTAATGTTCTCTAGGTGAGATCGTGGAGTATTCGTTGCAGTATTTGGTTGTTCAATTACGCTAGTTGGTATAATACTTCTATTTCTTTCAAAATTTCCATCTCGTATAGCTTCCAGAACGCTTTTTCCTCCTAAAAGACAGTTTTCCCCTAAACTTAATCCACTTTTTTTTAATTTTTCAAACACTTCTTCACTACTTTCATCAAGCTTTACTTCTATTTCATTACTATTTTTCTTAGGATTTAGATGAATACTGATTTTTCCTGCTTCACTATCAAAAGATAATATTACACCTTGCTTAAGAACATCCAGATAATTTCTTTTTCCGTTGTAGCTTTCAACTCTTACTATACTTTTCCCAATTTGCAGTATACCAACTCTTAAGTTTAAACTTTTATTCTTTTCATTGCTTAGGATTTTTGCAACTTCAACAGTACTATCTTGTGGATATTTTATACAAAAGCACTCATTATCTATCTCTACTTTTAATTCTAATTTGTCCTTTTGAGCTTGCTCATTTTTGTTTACAATACTTTCATATGCTACATTTTTTAGATCGTTTTCAATTTTCTTACATTCCGCAAAGAGATGCTTGTCAAACTGAAGAAAAGAATTATCTACAAATGCAGTAGTTGCATGTCCTATCCTATCATGATGGAAGAGATATCGTTTTACCTTCCCGCCCTTTAACAATAAATCACGAACAATGCTTTGTATAATGCTTATATTTTCATCTTTTGTTGCTTCATCTTCATCCTTACTATAATCTAGAAGGTCTATAGGGTCAAGCCTAGATGATCTACCACCAGAGGTTGTATTTGTGGTACTTTCAAGAACACCTACTATTTCATTAAATATTAAGTTTACTACAGTTTCTTCACTGCTATTACAACGTGAATTTAACTTTATCCCTTTCTCTAAGTATTTATCTACTACGCTTTTAATACGTTCTAAAGCACCCTCTGTCCAATTTTCTATACTTTCCTGCTTAGATATCTTTGTTTTATACTCTCATTCATTTTCTTCTATTTTGCCTTTTATTTCCTTACAAAATTCATCAATCAGCTTCTCTTCATTTTCAGTTAATGGTATTTCTAGATCCATTAAAAGTGAGCCACCTTCCGGAAAATAAGAATAATCTAAACTACAGCTCGAATTTGAGTCCCAATCACTTGGTTCAGTAAGGCGTCTATCAGCAGAACTATCATCTGAATCATGATCACTAGAGTTCTGTAGTCGATTATCACTTTCGTGTTCATCTGTTTTGTTTGATAAATCACTGCGAGAGAACTCCATCGGATCTTTTATATTACTTCCAAAACTTTGTTGATCTATTGTTTGTTGCTTTTTTATCTCATCAGTCATGTTATATAACCATTAATTCTTTGACAAATGCTATAATACATAGGCAAGTCAGTAAAGAAATTTGACTTACATTCCTCTACCACGATTTCGAGACAGAGGAATGAATTATTTTAGTTTTGATATTTAAACGTTTTGTATCTGCTGTAATGATTTCACTTCCAATTTGCTATTCTTTACATATTGAATTGCAAGCGCTAACGCTTTACTCCCAGAAGCTGTGGTGCTATAAGCTATATTTTGCAAAATAGCAGTTCTGCGAATATCTTTGCTGTCTGAGACTGACTTTACACCTTTTGAGGTATTGATCACTAGATTTATTTTTCCATCTTTGAGCATATCAACTATGTGGGGTCTGCCTTCTCTCACTTTATTTACAGCTTTTGCAGCAATGCCGTTATTGTTCAGATACGAAGCTGTGCCTTTGGTGGCATATATTTCAAAACTTAGTTCTTTCAACATTCGTGCAACAAACAATATATACTCTTTATCATCATCTTTTACTGAAACCAGAGCTGTTCCTTCTGTTGGTAACTTGTATCCTGCAGCCATGTGCGCTTTTGCAAGTGCAGCTTCGAAAGATGAGTCAATTCCCATCACTTCTCCTGTTGATTTCATTTCAGGACCAAGTAAAGTATCAACTCCTGCAAAGCGGGTAAATGGAAAAACAGCAGCTTTAACTGCAAAATGATTGAAAGGCTTGTTTTCCTGATTCAAATTTTTACCCAAAATAACCTGAGTGGCAAGCTTTGCAATAGGAATATTGATTACCTTGGAAATAAAAGGAACTGTACGGCTAGCTCGTAAATTCACTTCAAGTATGTATACATCACTAGACCTCTTGCATAACTCGATTTCTGAAGGCAATTTTGTCGTCAAAGCTTGTCTGCGCTCCTCAAATACATTCGAGTATTCTGTGGTGCTCATCTGCACTTTTCCTAAAAATTTCTCATCACAAACAGGTTCTGCAAGAGGTCTATTCTCTTGAACAGCAAACTGAATGTTTATCAGACCTTTCACTTCTAGTGCAAGAGCTATTCTTTCAGTTTGGAGCTCGATCTCTTTTATTACTTCGTCACTCAATGTATTTGTCGGTATTGAGCATGTTGAATCGCCAGAGTGGATACCAGCTTCTTCAATATGCTCTATGACCGCTGCAATGAAAACTTTTTCCCCATCACACACAGCATCAACGTCAACCTCAACTGCATTGACTAAAAATTTATCAAGAAGAAGCGATCCGTGTTCAAAAATTTTGGTTTGATTCAAGACATACTCTTTAAAGCTCTGAGAATCGTGTCTAATCGACATAGACTGACCGCCGAGGACATATGATGGCCTGACTACTAGTGGAAACTCCACCTTTTCTGCATTGGTTAACGCTTCTTTTACTGAATGGCAGATAGAACTTTCAGGTTGTTTTAAATTAAGTTGCAAAGCAAGGTTTTTAAACCTCATGCGATCTTCTGCAAGGTCAATAGAATCAAACGAAGTTCCCAGAATTTTGAAACCTCTCTCGTTAAGCACTTTGGCTAACTTTAAAGGTGTTTGACCACCTATTTGAACTATTACACCAACCAGTGTGCCATTTTCTTGCTCTTTGCTTAGTATTTCAAGCACATCCTCTGCAATCAGTGGTGCAAAATATAAACGATCAGCGGTATCGTAGTCAGTTGAAACAGTTTCGGGATTACAGTTGATCATTATTGTTTCATACCCCATTTCTTTGGCGGCAGAAGCTGCATGTACGCATGCATAATCAAACTCAATACCTTGACCAATGCGATTTGGACCACTTCCTAAAATGACAACCTTTTCTCGGTCAGAAATATTCGCCTCACATTCCGTTTTATTTTCAACATCACCCTCATAGCAGCCATACATATAAGCAGTGCTCGATTCAAATTCAGCTGCACAGGTGTCTACACGCTTATAAACTTGTTTGATGCCAAATTTTTTTCTTGTTTCTTCGATTTGCTCTACTTTCTTATTGCTTAATTTCGCCAATCTTGCATCTGAAAATCCCATTTTTTTCAGCTCTAACATTTCATATGCAGTTTCAGGAAGGCCGTTTTCCTTGATTTTTTGTTCAGCCAAGATGATTTGCTGTATATTTTGTAGAAACCATAAGTCATATCCTGTAATCGAATTTATTTCTTCTATGCTAATTCCGTGACGCATTGCGTCAGCAGCAATCAGTAATCTGTTTGGTAGCAATTTTGCTAATTGAGATTTTACGTGATCAATATCAATGTTCTCAGGAAATACTTCATCAAGTCCTGTAAGATCAGTTTCAAGTGAACGAAAAGCTTTCTGCAGTGACTCATTAAAAGTGCGGCCTATAGACATTACTTCTCCACTGATTTCATGGAAGTTGATAGTTCACAATTCGTTCCCTTAAATTTCTCAAACTCAAATCGAGGAATTTTAGTGACGATGTAATCAATCACTGGTTCAAATGCAGCAGGTATAACTGGAGCGCAATCATTACGTATCTCATCGAGTGAATAGCCGATAGCAAGTTTAGTTACAACTTTTGCAATAGGATAACCTGTTGCTTTTGAAGCAAGTGCAGAAGAGCGAGAAACCCTTGGATTCATTTCAATCACAACGAGGCTTCCATCTTCTTTAGGATTCACTGCAAACTGCACATTTGCACCACCGGCGCTAACATCAATTTCTCTCAGCACTGCTATAGATGCATTTCTCATCTGTTGGTATTCTACATCACGCAGAGTCAAAGCAGGAGCAACCGTGATACTATCCCCAGTGTGCACTCCGATTGGATCAATATTTTCTATCGAACAGACTATTATGCAGTTATCTTTACAATCACGGATAACTTCCATTTCATATTCTTTCCAGCCGATAATTGATTCATCTATCTGAACTTCATTTATTGGCGAAATTTTGAGAGCACTTTCTGCAATATTGAAAAACTCCTCTTTATTGTATGCTATGCCGCTACCTGCACCACCAAGGGTGAATGACGAGCGGATGATTGCTGGTAATCCAATGTAATCCAAAGCCTTTCTTATTTGTTCTTGATTTTTTATAATGATACTTTTGGGGTATTTTAGCCCTATTTTATCCATGGACTGACGGAATAACTCTCTATCCTCTGCTTTTTTTATTGCTTCTCTATTTACCCCTATTAATTCTACATTGTATTTGTCTAACACTCCATCATCTGCAAGTTTTATTGCACAATTAAGTGCTGTCTGCCCGCCCATTGTTGGCAATATTGCATTTGGCATCTCCTTAATTATAATTTTCTCTATGATTTCAGGCAGTACCGGCTCAATATAAGTTGCATCAGAAAACTCAGGATCTGTCATTATAGTTGCAGGATTGGAGTTAACCAAAATGACTTTATAACCTTCACTTTTTAATACTTTACAGCTTTGCGTTCCGGAATAATCAAACTCGCATGCCTGACCTATAACTATTGGGCCTGCTCCTATTACTAATATAGATTCTATATCTGTGCGTTTTGGCATAATTACAATAACGATTTCTGTTCAAATAATGTTACCAATCTTTCCTGTATATGTGAATTTTTATTAAACCTATTAGCTAATTATACCAATTCTCACTGCACAACAAACAGATAGACAATAATGGAAAAAAAGCCATACTAAACTAAGTGTAATAGCGAGGTATAAATGGCATTAAGATCAAAATTATTGGATGAAAAAGTAGTGGAATCGGCAAAAGCAATGCTGAAGAAAGTAAGAAATAACGCATACGTTACAAAAAAACTAAATGCTGTAATTGCAGCAAAAAAGCACAGCATAACAGCGGTAGCAAAGATATGTTGCATTTCAAGAACTGCACTGACTGCGTGACCTAAAATTTAGCAGAGAGGAAAAATTGTTTGCTCCCCCTCAACGTCGTAGAAAAACTAGATTTAATCAAAGTCAACGTGAACAAGTTGAAGCATGGATACAAGAAAATCCTAATATCACCATTAAAGAAATGAGAATAAAAATCCAGGAAAGATTTGGTTTGGATGTCAGTAAGTCCACAGTACACCGTAATATGCAAAGAATGAAATTCTCATATATTACTCCAAGACCAGTTCATAATGGTCAAGATAAAAGCAAACAAGAGGAGTTTAAAAAAAAATCTCAACGAAACTATTGGCAATATCCAGAAAAAGAGCTATTTTTCTTTGATGAGTCTCGGTTTGGCACACATTCAAAAATTGGACATGGGTGGTTTAAAAAAGGCATTAGGACACAGGTTAAAATAAAATTAGGTAGGCAAAATTTCTATCTCTATAGTGCGGTTAATCCTAGAAATGGAGAGAGTTCTAGCTTGTTTGCACCAAATGTCAACACTGATTGCATGAATATATTTCTTGAGCAGATGTCGCAATATCTAGGAATACGAGAGACTTTTCTCGTTATGGACTGTGCTAGTTGGCATAGGTCAAAAAATTTAAAGGTACCTAAAAATATCGATATTATATACCTACCTCCATACTCACCTGACTGTTGAGAGGTTTTGGTTATATAAAAACAGAACATTTTGTGCAATAAAATATACGATACAATTACCCTCTTGAGCGCACTTTGTGTAAATTTGTTACCTCTCTTACCCACTCCATAATTAAACAACATACTGAATTGCTGTTGAATGATGGAGAGACATACTCCATTATTTTAGCACGAAGTAACGAATTCAGTAGAATAAGTTCTTCAAAAACAATTTAAACTTTTACAGTAGGAGTAGTCTCAATGAAATATTATAGCGGATTAGATGTCTCACTCAAAGAAACTTTTATCAGTATCGTTGAGAGAAGGAAAAATTGTTAAAGAAGAAGTTGTTGCAAGCGAGAGTGACGCAATAGCTAAGTGCCTGCTTGACCAAGATAAAAGATATGAAGTGATAGGGATAGAAAGTGGACAGCTATCAATATCAATGTGCAAAGAATTAAGGAGTTTTGGATTACCGGTAGTTTGTGTAGATGCAAGGCATATGGCAGCCAGCATTATCTGCAAGGATCAATAAGAATGACAAAAATGATGCAAGAGGTATAGCACAAATGATGAGAGTTGGGCTATCAAAGAAGTGTTAGTAAAATCAGATGAATCTTGCCAAATTAAAGTAGCACTTGGAAGTAGAAGGCAGTTAATATGCAGCAAACAGCAAATTTTTGGAACAATAGAGGGTTATTGAAGATACATGGAATAAAGCTCGGTAAAAGATCAAAATTTGAAACTTTTGCTTTAAGAATACAAGAGACAATAAATAATGTGGATGAAATCAGTAGGAGTTCAATTGAAGCATTACTACATAGCTTAAAAACAATAGAAGAATCAATAAGAAAACTTGACAAAATACTTTCAGAGCAAGGCAGAAAAGATGAGGACTGTAAATTATAACTACGGTTCCAGGAGTTGGTGTTATAGTAGCAATGACATATAAAGCTGCAATAGATGATCCATATAGATTTGAAACATCTTATACAGTTGGAGCTTATATGGGGTTGAGCCCAAGACAGTACGCTTCTGGAGAAGTTGACCGACATGGTAGTATATCAAAAATGGGTCCCATGGAATGTAGAAGTATGTTATATGAAGCTGCACAAGTCTTACTTACAATCAGTAGGAAAAATTTTAAGTTGAGAAGCTGGGGATTGAAGCTTGCAAAGAAAAAAGGGATGAAAAAAAGCAATTGTAGCAGTAGCAAGAAAATTAGCTGTAATTATGCATAGAATGTTAGTCAATAAAAACAGAATTTTGTTATTAGAAAATGTAGGAGGAGCATGAAACAATAATTTCACTCAAGGTAGTAATGCCGATGGAAGGGATAAGCAAGATTATAGAGTGAAGCTTAGACTTCGTAAACAACATGTTGCCGTCCACTTCCTCCTAACAAGTATAATGCGGCTTGGCTAAAATACAGACTAGCCATATCAGACCGCGGAGAGAACCATGGAAGCTTGCTACTTTAATCTATGTAAAATTATTAAAAGATTATGGAGGAAATATGCTATTTTGATTTGTATAAAAATTATTGTTGACTCATGTGCAATTAGAGAACTCTGCAATGTCTCCTATTGTCCTCCTAATAATGAGAATTGGTATTACTTTTAGGCTTGACGCATAACTGTACGAACATTGCAATTTGCGTGGCAGATTCCAGTGCTTGACACACAGCTGTACAAACATTCATTTTTGAAGGTAAATTGCACAGCAAATGATGTCATTCAAGTAGCTGACACTGGTTCCTTTATGACGGCAGTGCCCAGAGGTGTCATCCCAGTCTGGGATCCAGAAAACTTAACTTTAAATAAGTGGCTGCATAATAAAGACTAGATTCCAGACTGGAATGACACCATAGAGGCACTGGGATGACATCCTTTCTAGTGTAATTTATTCGGGAGATTTGCTAAGCGGTAAGATTTCTCCTGATATGCTGCAATCTTCAGAAGCTAACTCCACAAATTTGTCTGTTAGTTTATCAGGTGACACCAATTCAGATCCAGGAAATGCCTGCTCACTACCCACAGGTCCTTTCGTGTATACAGCATTTACACAATTTTGTATGTTTTGTCTCAGATGCATATATCTGCACCATTATTTCTAGTGCAACTTTACTTGCAGCATACGGCATCCAATATGGATAAGAGGAAGGAGAAAGTGTCACCTCTGAGGTCATGAATATCACTCTTCCAGCATTAGACTTCTTTAGCATTGGATCTAAGTTTTTTAGTAAGTACCAATTGGCAGTAAAATTTGTATTCACTACATTCTGTAGCTCTTCAATCTCACAGTCATGAATGGGGTTCAGTTTGCCTGAAATTCCAGTACACGCAACTAATATATCAAGTGCTCCAGATTCTGATAATTTCAGGCTTTCTATCATGTTTGTCAGTATCTTTACATTCTCAAAGTCTAGAAGATCAAGCTGAATTAGTTTCACAGAGCCTTCTTTAAATTCTTCAAGCCCTTCAATTTCATTATATAGTGGCTTGAGATTATCAATAGACCTTGAAATCAGAATCACATATGCACCTTCTCTTACAAACCTTTTTGCAACAGCAGAGCCTATTTCACCTGAAGCCCGGTGATTAAAGCTACTTTACCTTCTAACTTACTCATTTCTTTCTCCTTAGCAAGATTCATTGAAATATTTTAGCTGAAAATTAAATTTTGCTCCATATATAAAAATCAAAACTTAGCATATAAAAATAATAATGACACTACATACCACCTAAACTCCCATATATCAAATTCAGTTGGTCAAAGGAAGCTTTTAAATATTGCTTGAAAGCTGAAGCGGAAATTGTCCAAAGAATAACAGCCACACAAGATCCAGGAAAGACGTCTGATAAATTTTGTTTTATGTTTG